>WBNO01027531.1:39035-55298 GCA_013400575.1 Peucedramus taeniatus | reverse complement strand
CCCCGCACCCTGTGGCTCCTCACTTTGCACAGAGTTACCCTGCACAGTGGGAGCTTCACTGCGCACCGGGTGACCCCCGGCACCCCGGGGCTCCTCACTGCGCACCGGGTGACCCAGCACCGTGCGGAGCCTCGGTGCTTCCCGCGTGACCCCGCAGCTCCTGCGGGCCATCACCAGGCCGTGCCGATGTCCCCGCAGCCCGGGTGGCTGCGCAGTGCCGTGTCCGTCCCCGCCGCAGGGCCCCGAGGAGCGCTCGGGGCTATTTTTGGGCCGTGGCGTGGCAGTGCCAGGGGGCCCCACGTCACAGGGCCGGCCGGGCCCTGCCGCCTCGGCATCGCTCCCATTCCTGCCGGCACACGGTGAGCAGCAGCACAGCTCGGCTCGGATCCCCCGACTCACAGACAGGGAGAGGTAAAGCCTTCACCTGGCCAGGACACACCTGTGCCCAGAACGGGGACTCCCGGCATGTGGGGCACCTGGCTGCCTTCACTGCCAGGCTGCCAGCGTAGGGCACATCCCTGGGCAGGGGACACCCCATTCTAGGGAATGCTTCCTCCGGGGGGACACCCTGTCCTGGAGGAACCCCCACTCCTGTCCTGGGGGATGCTCTGCTGCAGGGGATGCTCCTTTGCAGGGCACAGCCCATCCCAGGGGATGCTCCTGCTTTGGGGGACACACACCAGGGGGACACTTTGCTGTGGGGACCATCCAACCCAGCACTGCAGCCCCCAGCCTGTGATACCAAGGGAAGGGGTGCGCTGGAGGCAGCCTCGTGCCACGCAGCTCATAACCTAAAAATAGCAGCTCCCGGGCCCTGGGACAGGAGTTGTCCTTTCTGTGGCAGCCACAGTGCTCTCACAAACTGGTGCCACATGGGCTCCGTGGGCACAGGCCTTGGCTCTCAACCCCACAGATGGCGGGTGGCATTTTCTCCCCACTGGGGAGCTGCTCGGAGCTGGAGAAGGCCAACTGCCACCCGCTGGTGTGCCTGCTGTGCCACGAGCCCTACCAGCACCCCTGCCTGCTCGACTGCTACCACAACTTCTGCGCCAGCTGCCTGCGGGGCCGTGCCAGCGATGGCCGCCTGCGCTGCCCACTCTGTGGGTAAGGGACAGCCCTGCCCGGGGCACGCCAGGACCGGGGCACAGCACGGGGCTGGCACCCCCAAAGCTGCCCTGCTGGGTGTCCCTATCCTTGTCCCCACCTCATCCCTGCAGGCACCCCTCAGTGGTGAGGGGAGGCACGGGGCTGCCCCCCGTGGACCGGCTGCTGCAGTTCCTGGTGGACAGCTCAGCCGATGGCGAGGAGGACGTGCAGTGTGCCAACTGTGACCGCTGCTGCACCAAGGCGGTGAGGCCAGCGGGCTGGACTGGCAGGGTGGGGAGGGGACCCCTGCCAGGGCCATACCTGCCAGCAGCTCTGTCCCCTCACACAGGAGCTGGATACCATGTACTTCTGCAACACCTGTGGGCAGCCCCTCTGTGCCCCATGCCGTGAGGAGACCCACCGTGCCAGGATGTTCGCCCGCCACGAGATCGTCTCCCTCTCCAAGCGCACCAAAAACATCCACAAGAAGTGCCGTGAGTGCCGTGCCAGGCTGCCCCGTGCCGTGCTATGCCATGTTCCAGTCCCCAGTGCTGCACTGTGCCACGCCAGGCAATGCCACGTTCCTGTCCCCCGCAGCACTGCACGAGGAGCCCTACATCATGTTCTCCACTGAGAAGAAGTCCATGCTCTGCATCAACTGCTTCAGGGACATGCAGGGGTGAGTAGTCCCAGCCCCACACTTGCCACATGTCCCAGCCTGTGCTTCCCCCTGATGTCTGTGCCCGCAGGGAGAGCCGGGCACACTGCATCGACATTGAGACGGCGTACATGCAGGGCTGCCAGCGGCTGGACCAGGCAGTGATGGTGGGCAGGGCCGGGGGGTGTGGGGGTGGCGAGGGGGTGCAGTGCTGTCCCCTGCACTGCAGCCACCCCGCCACCCCGGGCAGGCAGTGAAGGAACTGCAGACCTCCACGCGTGAGGCCATCGTCCTGCTCAAGGCCATGATCGAGGAGGTTCGCAACAGCGCCAGCGAGGAGGAGGCGGCCATCAACTCCCTCTTCAGCCGCATGCAGGTGCGAGGCAGTGACCTGCACATGGAGCCCTGTGCTCACGGGACAGAGCCAGGGTAGTGGGGAGGGACTGGGGTGGCTGCAGGACACAGGGTGGCTGTGCCATTTGCAGGAGCAGCTCTCCGAGAGGAAAAAGACGCTCCTGAAAGCTGTTCAGAGGTGAGGGGCCATGGGCTGAGCCCTGTCCGAGGGCTGTCTCCCATTCCCAAGGTGTTTTGGGATGCTTGGGGCTGGATGGCTCCCTCGGGTGTTGCAAAGGCTGTGCCATGCCCTCTCTGCTGCAGCCAGCATGAGGAAAAGGAGAAGGCATTCAAGGAGCAGCTCGCCCACCTTGCCTCCCTGCTGCCCACTCTACAGGTAGGGCCTCACACCAGGCAGGGTCATCCTGACACCAAAGCCAGGCAGTGACAGACCCCCTCCACACACACAGGTCCACCTGGTGACCTGCTCGGCCTTCCTGAGCTCTGCCAACAAAGCCGAGTTCCTGGACCTGGGCTATGTGAGTGTTGCCAGCAATGCAAGGGTGATCGGAGCATCCTGCAGCAGTGCTGAGCTCATGGGCAAGGTGCTGAGCACCCCTCACCATGCTTCATCACTGCCTTTCAGCAACTGATGGAGAGGCTGCAGAGGATCGTCAAGCTGCCCCACCGCCTGCGCCCGGCCCAGACCAGCAAGGTAGAGCCCTGCCTGCAGTGCCTGCGGGCAGTGCCAGCTGCCAGCTCTGCCCCAGCCCAGCCACACTCTCCTCTCTTGCTCCCCAGATCAACAGCGAGTACCGGGCAGAGTTCGCCCGCTGCCTGGAGCCCCTCCTGATGCTCAGCCCCCGCCGCTCCGTGGTGGGCAGCGCTGGTGGCATCGGTCCTGGCATCACTGGCACGAACATGTGAGGTGCTAGGATTGCACCCAAGGCGCATGTGCTACTGTGTCCCCTGCCACGTGCCACACTGCACAGTCCCCTCAGCATCTCACCATGCCAACCTTGCCCCTGCTGCTGCCCTTGAGTCTGTCACCTCAGCAGTGGTACCAGGACAGCACAGGCACAGCTGCACTGATGAACAACAGGCTTCAAGTGACACTTCTGGGAAGTGGGGTGGGTGGCAGAGGGGCGGGCAGCAGCGGGGCTGGCAGCTGGGGGCCTGGTTAAGCCTCACTCTGTTCCCCAGCCCGGCCCCTGCCACGCTCCCTGGAGGGCTCTGCCCCCTCTCCATGGGTGCTCCACCTGGGCCAGCTCCTGCTCGCCCACATGCCCGTGGTGCCGCAGCCTCTTTGCCCGCCACTATTTTTATCAGAATTTCAGAGAAGTGCTCAGCCATTCTTCACCAGGGATATATTTAGGCCTGTTGATGTCACGGCAGCACCGGCCCTGCCAGGCCCTCCCAGACAGAGAGGACAAACGGGCACTGCCGCCCCATGGGGACCGCTCCTCGCCCCCAGCCAGGCTTGGCACTGCAGGGTGGCTGAGCTCCTGGGGGCTGCTGGCCCCAGCACGGGCGGGGGGAGCACGGCGCTGCACGGTAGGACCAATGGTGGTGGTGGTTAGCACGGGGAGACCACGGGATGGGGGGAAACACAGGGGCAGTAGTGCCTGCCAAGGGGCCAGGAGATACCAGCGGTGAGAGAGCGAGCTGTATACTGCCCTTTAGAAACTGGAGGGCACCAAGCTCAGCTCCTGGCTTCTTGCTGCCACAGCTGGTTTCAGAACTGCAGGAATCCGGAGAGCAGCCCACAGAAATGTGATTTTTGGGGCAACATAAGGCACCTCTGACTGATTCCCTGTGCTTGGGTGAGGGAAGGGACGTGTGGGACTGGTGCGTCCCCAGGTTCACTGGAGCCAAGGGGCGATGGGACTGAGCTGGCAGCATGGTACTGGCACCTCACCCCCACTGCTGCTCACCTGCAGCACTTCACTGTCACCTCTCCATGCAGGCTCCCCGGTGGCCAATGCTCCAAGACCCTCATGGTGCCCAGCTGCCCCCCCACCAGTGACAAAATGTCCACCGGCCCCATGGTGAAGAAGCCAACGATGCACCGGTACATCAGCACCAAGGTGCTGCTGGCTGAGGGGCGCGAGACCCCCTTCGCCGAGCACTGCCGCAACTACGAGAACACCTACCGGGTAGGGAGCACGGGCTGAAGCAGGATGGGACAGGACAGGGCGGGCCAGGTCGGTGCTGCTCACGTGGCTGTACTCCCTGGTTCCCACAGATGCTGCAGACGGAGATCCAGGGCCTGAAGGACCAGGTGCAGGAGCTGCACCGTGACCTCACCAAGCACCACTCACTCATCAAGTCGGAGATCATGAGCGAGATCCTGCAGAAGTCGCTGCAGATGGACGTGCAGATCGCAGCTCACTACTCCGCCGTGGAGATGATGCGCAGCGTCTTTGAGGAGGTACAGCTGGCACATCCTGGCAGAGCAGGGCCCCTCTGTGCCGCAGACTGCCCAGCTCCCTCTCTTCCTTCCAGGTTTGGGAGGAGACCTACCAGCGGGTAGCAAATGAGCAGGAGATCTATGAAGGTACTGGTGACCCCATGCTCCCGCCCCACGCCCCCTGTGCCTGCACTGTGGGGGTGGCCGTGTCCCAGCCCCCTCCTCTCACCCCCAGCCCAGCTCCATGACTTGCTGCAGCTGCGGCAGGAGAACAGCTGCCTGAGCACCATCACCAAGCAGATCGCGCCCTACGTCCGCTCCATCGCCAAAGTGAAGGAGCGGCTGGAGCCCAGGTGAGGGGTGCAGGGACTTTCAGGGCCAGGGGGGACATAGCTCATGGCTCACACCCATCCCACCACAGGCTGCAGGAGCCCCAGGAGCCCAGAGAAGAACAGGCCCAGATGCTGCTCAAGATCTGTGACAACAATGAAGTGGTGCCAAGGTAGGTGACAGCAAGCACCTGAGTGCCAAGTTCCTCCCGTGCCCTTTCCCAGACAGCGACCCTGTCAAGCTGTCTTCCTTCCCCAGGGATGCCTCGCCTGGCAGCAACAAGGGGGCTTCAGCCAGCCCTGGGGAGGGCTTCATACCCAAGGACACCCCTGGAGACTCCTCCCTAAAAAACAAAGACTACTGCAGGGGCCAGCAGAAGACCGGAGCAGAAACTGCTACCCCAAAAGAGCCAGAACCATAGAGCCCAGTACTGGGCACGTGGCAGAGCCACTGGGCAGAGACATGCCCTGCTGGCTGACCAGCTCCTCTTGCCCAGTGCCACAAGCCAGGGCAGGAAACAGCCCAAGCAGCCATGTCTGCAGCACATACAAAGGCCTCAGGTGGACTTGCTTCTGAAAAACTCTTTGTGCTCTTTCTTCTTTGCATGTGTCAGAGTGAAATAAAAGGGTTGTCCATGTCTGCGTGGTTCTGCAGTGCTGACAAAAGGGATCTGCTGGCTCAGGGTGTCTAGCTGCTCCTAAAACCACAACATCGGCAAATTATGGGGAAAAATAACAACTCCTGGTGCAGGGCAGGGCCGGGGTACATGGCTGGGTGATGGAGCATCCTGTCAAGTGCTGGGCAGCCATGCACCAACACGGGCTGGGTGCCAGGAACAGCTGCTCTAGAGGTTCCCTGCACATGTGGGAACTAAGAACTCACCAATCACTGTGGCACAGAGGGCAGGGTTTCACAGTTTACTCCAGCTTTTCTCTAAAACTTCGCATGCCTTCCCCACACCTAGTAAGCTGCTGTCTTCTCACAGAGCTTCTGGTCACAGGATTCGGGAAAAAAAAAGGTTAAGAGAAGCTGCTGGTCTCAAAAGCTTCAAGAGACACTGAAGGTTTTGCTCAGGGTGAAGTCTATCCCTTTTGGTGCCAACACATCCTGCTTGGACAGAGCCTGCACAGCTGGAACCAGCACTTGCGAAATTAGGGTCAAGGTTCATTTACTATGAAGAACAATCTGGGAATGAGGCTTTGTTTCTGTTGTCAAACAGCACATCAAACCCAAGTGACAAGTACTTGTTCCAAAGTTCCTTTGACCAAGGGCACAGCAGGAACATTACTGCCTACAAAAAAATTGCTCACAGATTAACCTGCTCAAGGCACCACTGGCTGCAACTAATGCTTCCCTTTCCCAAGTGGGAGCCTTCAAGTGCCCAGCACAGATCAGCACTCTCCAACTGGTGAGTTTTCACCTTTGTTCCTTTCTCCCAAGCCAAAACCTCGCTCAGCAAAGGTCAAGTCAGCAGCAAGGGCATCAGACTTGCTCTGTGATCAAGCAAACCCAGTGGAGGATGGACTCTGCATCAGTTCAGCAAGGAGGAACAGAGGGTCAAGGTTAAGGTTAGGGTTAGGGTCAGCCTCATCCCTGTGGCTGCACAGCCCCCCAGGTCACTGAGTCACAATTGTGCCTCAATGCAGTGCTGGTGTGTTCTGAGAACCCACCACGAATTATAAAGCATTCCAGTTTCCATGATGCCACCAGCACCTCAAGAAACCTTCAAATAACCAGACAGAAGCCGACAATGTTTTCTCTTTTTTTTTTATATAAAAAAAGAAAAATTAAACCCAAACCCAAGCTATTCTCACCAAGTGCCCCTTCCTGAGCCGTACCGCAGCACCTTCCCCATGGAACACCACAAGCTCCAAGCATGAACTGACAAGCAACTCATTTCCATTCCAGCAAGGAAGAATAATGTAGAACTCAAGAAAACAGTGAACCTCTTTGGTATATAACAACAAAGTTATACCACACAGCTCAGTGGGAACCATTTCCAAATGGTTACTATAAAAGAGCGTTAGCTAGCCCAACTCTTCTTCTGGTTGGAGATTTCCCTAGAAGCATCTCCTACTTGCCCTAACATCACAGCTTTTGCCCAGAAGAGCAGGGGAGGACCTCAGGGACTAAAGCCCTTAGCAAGCCTGGCAGCTGTGGCTCTTTCACAACCCAAAATCCTGGGATCTCTGCAAGACAGAGGCAGCCTGGCAGGATAGGAAGCAGCGCGATTTGGAAGCAGGAAGAAGGAACAGAGGTGGCAGCAGGAGGCAGCAGCTGGAGCAGTGACACTGCATCCGCAGCAGCATCCAAGGGACGAGGAGAGGGCCCAGAGGCGCTCAGATCCAGCAGCACGAGGGGAGCAGCAGAACCCTCCCTGCAGACCCCAAGGCCTAGAGAGAATTGAGTGGTGCCGTGCTGCCGGCGCTTCGAGGGCAGGCAGAGCTGGAGCTGCTCCCACAGCCACCCCAGTGCCAGCTCAAGGAATTTGGCCCGAGAAGATTAAAGTCGTGTCACCGGGCTCACGAGGTCAGAAAGCTTTAAAATCGAATTATGCAACAGGAACAATCTGCTGCCTAGCACCTTCCCCGCCCAGGGCCAGGAGGGCAGTGCTGTTTTCTGGTAGAATCAGTTCCAGAGGCATTCCAAGACAATTCAGCTGCTGCAGGCAGGATTCATTCTCTTTAGGGTCGCTACAGGCTAAGTTATCTGGAAGATCCCTGAATGTGCAACGAAGGACTGATCTCAGGGAGGAACGAGCTTCTGATCTGTGAGTGACCCAGCAGGCTGCCCAACGCTGCAGCCCTCCACCAGCTCCTCCTGGGTGGCCGGGAAATACCAACAGGCACCTCCCGATGCCGGTGCCACACAGGCACTGGGCGCAGCAGGAGCCGGGCATCTGCTCAGCCAGCCTGTTTTTTGCCCATGTTACAGCTCCAATTTGACTCCTTTAATAAAAGGGAGACCCGATGGCACCTTCCTTTTGTACTCCAGGTACTCTTCTCCAAAAAAGTGAATGAGTGTGATCTCCTCCTCCTCGATCCGCTCCCTGAAGAAGCGCCAGGACGCCAGCGCGTAGCCCACCACGCAGACGGGATTGCAGAGCAACACCTGGAACAGATGCTGCTGGTGAGAGTGCCCTTGAGAACCCAAAGCCCCACAGCTCATCCCCTTCCAGTAACATTGACACAGAAAAAGAAAAGACCCCAGCACTCCCTGCGAAACTTCACAAGCACTAGTTTCTCCCCAGAATGAAGAAAGCAGCGCCCAGGCAGCACTGGCTTCACTGTCCCAGCTCTCAAAAGCTCCATATGCCACCCTTATGGACTCTCTCCAGAGAAACACAAACCAATGCCAGCACCCCAGCCAGCCATAAGAACACACAGCTACAGCAGCACTGAGCTAAGGCATGGCCACAGCTGGCCAGAACTGACCCTCTAGTCAGGGAGTTTCCTTGCCCTCAAGCACAGGACTGGTGTTTGGCAGGAGCCAGGTTGAGTCTGACCACTCATGGAAGGCATTTTGACCACAGGGATACACAAAACTCTGCATACCAGCTTTAGACCAGCAGTAAATCACACTTCAAGCCTCTAAGGGGGTTGTGGGTCAAAAACCTGACTCCACCACTTCTCCTTACTGCACAGAGAAAATTAAGGGAACAAGATCTTCACAAAGATCACAAGGGGCAGAGCGCTCAAGGATTCCTGATTTCCTGTGTGCCAGCGGGAGGCAGCAGAATCCATGCCCAGCACCAGGTGCTGTCTGCACCCCATCACAGCATGGGCAGCATTGAGAGCAGACTGGGGTCGTGACACAAAAGAATCTGAGTGCTCTGGATACAGTACCTGTGTCCCAATACTCCAGTAAAACCATCCCACGTAGGACGGGTGCCGGAACCACCCGTACACCCCACTTGTCACCAAAGTGTGGGTGTCAGATTTCTCGTTCTGAACGATGTGGTTGAAGTTGGAGCCGGCCGTAAGCATGGCTGCCTTCCTCAGGCAGTCCCCGAAGATCACCATCAGCAGCCCCACGGTGCTCAGCCAAGTGATCTGCTTCAGCTCTGCATGGACAGGGAGGGGCACAACAGGTTTGCACAGGTCTCCAGGGGTGCAGGGGGCTGCTCGGTGAGTGGGCTTTGCCCCCATCTCAAAGCAAAATGTGTGACAGCAGCAGCCATGAGCTGCCATCCCGCACCAAACACTCAAAAGCAGCAGCCCCTGCTTGGTGTTAGCATGGATTAGTCCGTGGGGCCCAGCTGTAGAGGCTGAGCAAAGCCAACACAAAGCACAGCCAAGGACATGCTCAGGCTGCTACAAAACAAAGAGGAACAGTTTCCCTCTCCCAAGAATAAACAGATGAACACAGCCAGTTTGCCCCAGACTGGGCAACAGCAACAGATTTTGACAAATTTTGATTTTATTCCGGTCAAAAGGCGATGCCCAGGTGTACCTGACACATCATCCTTGCACCACCAAGGAAGGAAAGGGCTGAAGATCCCCTGGCCTGGCATGTCAGAGTGAAGGAGGGGCTACCTCCTGCCCTCCTGAGATCCAACCCAAGAGGCTTTGAGCACTGAGGGATTATGACTCCGGCAAAGCTGCTGCAGGGTTGTCACGGGGCAGCAAGCTGAGGGATCACCTGCACTTTGCTACCAGACAGAGGGACCCCAGGCAAGCCACGTGCAGCTAGGCAGAGTCAGGGAAGGACAGGGTGGCCAACCTGGGAAGAAGAGCTTCTCCAGCGTGAACTCCACCCAGGAGGACAGGGCAGCCAGGTTGTACTCGAAGCTGTGGTTGAGTAGGAAGGAGTCCAGCGAGAGGCTGCGCGGGTTGTTGATGGCTGTCACCAGATACTCCGAGTAGTGAAAGAGGGAGAGGGAGCACATATACCTGCGGCGGGAGGGAGGGAGGGCAGATTTAGTAGGGCCGGGGGCACCTCGCCCGCCCGGCTGCCCGGCCCAGCCCGGCCCTTACCATCCGAAGTGGCGCCAGGCGGAGCGGCCGGCGCTCAGCAGCAGCCCGCAGCCGAAGGCGAAGCCCAAGAAACAGGCCCGGACGGCGATCTGCAAGCACAGGGAGGGGAGAACGCGCTGCCGCCGCCGCTCCCCGGGCCCGGAGTATCCCTATCGGCGCCCCCCGGGACCGGGACCGAACCCTCCACAGCCGCACTTCACGCCGCCGCCCGCCGGGGCCACCCCCGTACCTTGTAGAGCGGCCGCGGGTAGATGAGCAGCAGCGCCGCGTTCACGCCCGCCACGTGCAGGGCGAGAGCCAGGCGGCCGCGCAGGCCGGGAGCGGCCAGCAGGGAGGGGGACGAGCCGAGCAGCAGCGGCAGGGCCGCCACCGAGGCGCCGAGCAAGAAGNCGCGGCCGCCGGGGCTGGTTCGGGTTCGGCCACGGAGCCGTCGGGGCTGCGGATCTTCGGCATCACCCTGTCCCACCGCCCGCCCGGCACCGGCACTGCAACCCCTCAGCCACATCACCCAGCGCCAGGTGCAGATGCTGCTGAACCTCCGGGCAGGGTGACTCCGCCCCCTTCCTGCTGCCCGGGCAGGGAGAACATTTGCTGATACCTGTTCTGAATTTCCACTGTCAGCCTAAAGCCATTACCCCTGTCCTCGCACTGCAGGCACGGCAGGAGACCAGCCCCCACCTCATTACAGCCTCCTGCCAGGTAGTTTATTGTTTAATATCCCAAACCGGGAACGCGTTCCCGCAGGAACTGCTCTGAGGGTCCCGTTAAAACAGCCAGACTTCCTTAAAAACAAGGTCGGGAGCGCCAGGCGCCACTTGGGGAGCGAGGGCGGATCTGGGGGAGGGAGGAAAAGCACAATTGTTTGAAATAAAAGTGTCAGCCTTTCATTCCAGTCAATGAAACAGATTTTTATTTATGCCACAGGATTCCTTAAATAACTTAGATGTGCACAGAGAACTACCTAGAGATGTCACAGACATTCAGTGCGGCCCCGGCGCGGCACAGCACGTACGAAAGCTTTGGTGTGCATGGTAAGGACAAACCAGCGAGTCAAACACAGCAGCACAAAGACTCGCGGCCTCACGCGCCCCTCAGGCCACCACACGCCTCCATCCTGGCTCTGACACAGGCGGGAGCGTCGCCAGCGGGATCAAACAGCAACAATGGCTCTGGAGGCAGGTGGCGAGTGCCTGGGAAGACTCCTGGGGGCTTTCAGGGAGCTCCAGCCCCCTTGAAGCACGAGGTCTGCGGTGCTGAGCCCGTCAGCAGCAAAGCGGTGGAGCCGGCAGCAGGCTGGGGCGGGCGGAGGCACGGGGCTGGCGCGGACCGGACACAAAACGAACGGGAACAACCTGTATGTGAGGCGGGCGCTGGTGCCACACGGGTCACTGCTGGGCAGCCTGCTGCATCTGCGCCTGCCGCTTGGCTTTGGTCTGCAGGTACCTGCCCTTCCCTTCCTCGAAGCGACGCTTCTCGTCCTCTGTCTCCGTCTGAGGCCACAGGAAGAGTGCAAAGCTGCAGCGTCAGCGTGCTGCAAGTGCGTGAGGGAGGGAAAGCCTGCCCTCACAGAAGCGTGAGGGAAAAGCTGCCCTCCGTCAAACACACAAGGTGACAGCCGGTGTGCTCTGCATTAAGCAGGAGATCACACATCAAATATTAAGCAACACCCCCAGGTAGGAGCAGCACGTAAACAAAGCCCTGACAGGATTAGGATATTGGCAAGAGGCTGGAATGGGGACACCATGTGGAGCAGCAATTAGGGATGTGGGGGCCTCCAGTGCCACTCAGGGTTCCCTGGTGCAGGGCCTGCACGTAACCTGTCCTCAACAATGAGAAGGGAGAAAATCCCCAACCTCCACACTGGTGACTTTCAAAAGAAATAAAAAATCAAAACGGAACTAACAAAACCAAACCAAACCAAACCAAAAAAAAAAAAAAAAAAAAAAAAACTCTGAAGCCTGTCCTGGAAAGTCTCGTTCATGCTCATATATTTCTGCTGAGTAACTCAAGGGAAGAGGATTTTTTGGGTTGGGCTCTGCCCCAGGAGGAGCAGGAGAGATGATGGCCCTGCTGGCTCCAGCCCAGAGAGAAAAGCTCTTACCAGCAGCTGCGGGACAGGCAGGGGCTTCCCCTCCTTGCTCAGGGACACATAGGTGAAGAAGGCGCTGACGGCACGGTACCGCTCCCGGGGCTCATCCACAAAGGGGTCAGCATCCACAAAGACCTCTATTTCCATGGACTTATTGCTTGTGAATGTCATACGTCCTGAGACAGTGATGACGCAGCCTGCGAAACAGAGAGGAGCTAGTGAAGGGAGCAAGGGGTCCTGCATGTTTTATGCTTAAGCTGTGTCTTAAGCAGAACATGGGACAAGTCAAACAGGGATTAATTTTCTCTGCCAGCATGTCCTGAGAGCGCACCCAAGGGAGCCAGGGTGTGGCAACACAGGAGATCACAGTGCCTGCCACCACCCTTGGTACCTTTTTTGATCTTCTCATGGAAATTGATGGCATCCACCGAGGCAGTGACGATGTTGGTCTTGCAGTGGCGGGCAGCCACAATCCCAGCAACCTCATCCATGAGCTTCATGGTGACACCTGTGAGGGGAAGCAGAGGGTCCTGTCTCAGGAACATCAGTGGGATTTCAGGAAAACCATACAAAGAGCAGTAAGGCCTTAGCATGGCCAAAGCTGTTCTGGGGAGTTGGACTAGAGACTAAGTCCCAATTCATGAAAATCCAGTACAAGGGCTCCTGTCAATACCAGGGCAACATCCTCGCAGACCTGTGATTAAGGTCAGCTCCATCTCTCCCAAATATCTCTGAGGAAACCTCACCCTTGCAAGGTGAGATCAGTCCCACAAACCTTGAAAGAGCTCTGAGCCATGTTTGTTTTGTTTGTTTAAGGATTAGGTGTGTGTTGTCCCAGCCCTCAGCAAACACACCTCTCCCAGCGCTTACACCACACGTGCCAGCCCTGCAGGTGATGGGCGCTGCCAGCCAAGAGGAAATTACTTCACATAATTGCAGTCACACGCTGTGTGTTTGTACTCCAGGATTTGCAATCTCAGAGGCGGTGACAAAACTGTAGGATTTACAGTTCAAGTACATGAGTTTTTGGAGCACAGAAAAAGACAAAGCTTTTGTCTCAGCTAAAGCAACTCTAACCCTGACAGTCAATGAAAAGGGGCCTGCGTGCCTCCAGAGGCAGAGCCCACCAAAAACAGAGTCACTCTCCAACCACACTCCAACCACTCCAGGGAAAAGCCACCTGGACCTGCAACCCAGGTGCTGTGCAGGGCAGTGCTCACTCACCTCCATGCACAAAGCCCAGCAGTGTGCAGTCCGACGGGCCCACCAGGTGGATCAGGCTGGACTGGCTGTAGCCAACAGTGTGTGGCTCTGGTTAGAAAGCAAAGTGAGGTGAGAGCTATTCAGCTGGCACCCATACACCACCATACACCCCTGTCTGAAGTTGTCCAAAGGAAGAAAACATGGGGCTGGCTTGTGCAAAGCTGAACTATGTTGACACCAGTGTTTAAACCCGGCTGGAGGAGTTCCAAGAGCATAGGCTGTTCACCACCTGACGGGCTGCCGCCTCCCTCTAATCTCCACCCATCCACTTTATTCTAGCTCAGCTCATTTCTTTCTTTTCAAGCTTTCAAAGAGCATGAAAGCAAACAGGAGTGAACTGGGTCACACAGCTGTCTGCTTCCACCCTCAGCTGAACCTCCCAGACCCTACTGCATAGAGCCCCTGTTTTCCCCTTGGTGGGAAGACCTTCACCCCCATGTCCCCAGCCCTGGCACACCCTGGTGACCCCTGTCCCACCACAACCTCCAGGTGACAGAAGTCACACCCTGAAACTCCCAGCAAAGGAAATCCTCTCTCAGAAGTGGCTATGTTTTCTGTCTAATGAGAGATGTTAAAGAAACTCAGAGAAAGGAAAAGCAGCCCAGTCCCACTCAGGGTGACCACCCACGGAGCAGTGCCCGCTGAACCTTACCTTTTGTCTGCCTGTCTGTGAGCAGGGAGAACAGAGGAGAAAAAAAGCATTTGAGCAACTTTCATCCCCCAACATTCCTCATGTGCCACCTCTCTGCCTCTGCCTGAAGACCACAGCCAGGCATAGAGGCCACCCTTGCCCAGCACTTGCATTTACCCTTTACTGAGCAAAACCCGCTCTAGCTGCACACAAGCACACAAGGAGTGATACAGGAATGGCGTTTTGGAGATGGGATCTCATCCACCAGCCTTTTCAGGGTACCACAGGTATCCACTCAGCTCCCTTTACCACTCACACACTGCTACTCCAAAAGTACATCCCCATCCCTGGTGTGGTGTTTCAGAATGCACACTTGCAGCTATAGGGCCCTAGAGATGGCCAGAGTTGCCCTAGGGACCAGTTTGGTCTCCCAGTACTGCTGGGCAATTTGCACTGGCTACACACTGCCCATGTTACCTGGGTTGATGACAGGTAAGATCACGTCACCATTTCTCTGCTTAGTTTCCAGCCGATCCAGCTTTTGCTCCTCATAACGCTTCTTCCCCTCATCCTCCTGCTCCTTTCTCATGTACTGGAATAGAAGGCTGGTAAGAAGGGGATTGGCAAAGCCACTGGCACAGCTGGGAGCTCCAACAGGGCCAGGTTACTGCCACTCCACAGGGAGGACAAGTTCCAGTTTGGGGGGACCCAAGTGAGCTGTCCTACCTGGATGGGGGGAACCTCAAGGACCTTATTCACGTTCTTCAGGGACAGCGGCACATACCACAGCGTCGCCTTGTTCGTCACCTTCTTTGCCCCTGGAGGAGAAGGGGGCAGCAGGTGATGGTGCCAAGGCCAGCAGTGCTGTACCTGCCACTGGTCTGGGGTTGGGCACACACTGGCAATGCCACTGGCATTGGTAGCCCCTTGCCCTGCTGGCTCCTGCCAGGCTTTAGCTCGTAGCGGATGTGACAATGCGTTTTTGGGAAGGTGTCCCAGCTAGCGGAACTGGTTGTCACAGCAACAGCAGGAAAAGGGACTTTTTCAGGCCAAAGGCAGCCACAGGCAGCAAATCAGGCAGGAAGAGCTACAATCAGATTTTGCTGTTTTTCACTACAATGGAACCAGAAATCCCAGGGAGCCTGCTTAGCCTCCCTCCCCAGCACCAGCCCTCCCTCCACTCCCAGCTCTGTCAATAAACATGCTAGATCTCCTCTCTGCCAAATGCTGCCAGTGACAGAGCAGAGGATGGGGTCACCGCTGCAAGCAAAAAAAATAACACTGTCATTCCTCTGTCATTCCTGGTGTTCTGCAACACAGCCACCAGCAGCCACCCACCTGTTAAAATGTTTTCAGACATGACGTTGACCTGAACCTCCACAGAGTGCCGGGAGGTGTAGGTGATCTCGGCACTGACGTTGGCCACCTCGCCGATGCACATTGGCGAGAGGAAGTCCGTCCGCTCCACGCGTGCCAGTGCAGCCACACAGGGCTCCTGGGGACGGTGAGACAGCCAAGGTAGTGATCACAGCCACACCACGCAGGACCACAGCTGGCAGCTCCCTGAGACTAGCCAAACCTGCCATGCCATGTGTGGCTCGGATACTGCAACTGCCACCTTATCAGCCACTGGCCACGCTTCCTTTCCCATCTGTAACCAACACCGGGGCTGCCCCAACTCACCTTTCTCATTCCTTAAAACATTAACAGCAATGAGTAATTACAATGAGTAATAATGTTTCTGCTGGTATACCACAATTTCAGCAGAATGCTTCTAGCTACTGGGACCCTGCCCCAGCTACAGCCAGAGACACCAGTGGTTTGCATGCAGCAGCAAACACTCCCAGTGCAGGACTTCTGCTGCTCCTGAGACACACCAGGGAGTGAAAGGTCACCACGCCAGAGGCTGGCAGGCACGCCAGCACCTACTCACCCCGGCCTGGGAATTGCAGTGGCGGGTGCTGATGATGGCTCCTGCTTCCTCGATCATCTTCAGGATGGTTCCCCCGTGGACATTCCCCGCGATGTTGGCATCGTCTGGGCGCATAATCCTGCCGAAGGAGGCACATGAGAGCTCACGACCCCTGCCGCGCCCCCAGCCCAGCCCCGGTGCGGCTGCCCGGAGGCAGCATATCGCCCACCGGCTGAGCTGCCGGGCCATCGCTGCTCGCATGCGGCTTCCTGTGAGCGGCGATGGTAACCGCTGGGAGCGGAAGGAAGCAGGGCGCGTCTGCCGGGGCAGCCGCGTCTCACCAGGGCCGCACCCCGCCGGGCCCCGGTGCTGCACAGACCGAGCGGGGCACAGACCGTGCTCCACGCGGCTTCCCGGCAGCAGCCGCGCTTTCAGCCAACGGCGAATAACGGCCCGGGGGGCACTGGGGCAGCGGCTGCGCGCTGGCCCGGACAGGAGCTGCTGTTTCAGCGCGGCCGCGCCCGGGAGCCGCGGGTACACAGGCGGGAGAAGCGCGCCCGGGAGAAGCGCGTCAG
>WBNO01027531.1:13894-28909 GCA_013400575.1 Peucedramus taeniatus | reverse complement strand
GGCCGCACCTGCAGCCACCCTGAGGGGCCGGGAGGGCCCTGGGGCGGGGGGAGCAGAGGGCAGCCCCGGTGCCCAGCACGACGCCCGGCGCGAGATCCTGGGCTGCGGTGTCTCCGTCCGCAGCCTCAAGGCCAACTACGAGGGGCCAGGGGGACCCCCCGCACCTCCCCCCAGGGTCACTAAGCGCAAGCGGGTGCAGCCCCCTGGCAGCACCCGCCGGCCCATCCTGGAGGAGGAATACGGGGATGGGGCACTGCGGAGGAGCAGGCCGGCGCTGCCAGAGCCGAGCAGCCCACACGAACGCACCAAGGGGTGCAAGGAGCGCGCCGTCTTCCTCTTCCTGGAGCACTGGAAGAAGCGGGCACTCGCGGGAGTGCCCGGGGAGGAGCGGTCACGGCGGCCGGGGAGGCGGCGACCGGCAGCGGGGCGGCTGCTGGCCCGCTGGAGGAGTGTTGCCCGCCGGGTCCCAGGGCGTCAGATCCGGCGGCTGAGCCGCGCCACGGTGCTGTACTGGCCCCAACACTTCCTGCCCCACGTCGGCGGCTCGCCCATGCCCCACGACAGCCTCCCGCTCGACCTCTTCATGCTGGGCTACTTCCAGCTGCTGGAGATGCCCCTCAGCCCTGAGGAGCGGCGCTTCCGCCACCTCCTCTGCTACGAGATGTTTGACCGCCTGGGCAGCCACAGCTGGCACCGCGTCCGCCGTTTCCACCGCACCGTGCTGGAGCAGGTCGAGGCTGGACACCGCCACTGGCTTGACGGCTTTGAGGACCTCGTGCAGGAGTTTTTTGGGGATGACCCTGTGGCAGTGGTAGAGAGCCTGCCAGAGCCCCCCACCATAGCCCCGGAAGGGCAGGGGGCAGCAGTGCCAGTACCGGAGCTGGGAGAGTTCAGCGAGGAGGACGTCTGCCGCTTCATTGACCGCAGCTTCTCCTTCTGGAAGGAGAAGGAGGCAGAGATGTTCGACACCTGAATCCGACGGGATGCTGCAGGCTGTGCCAGCGGTGTGGCATGGGGCAGTGGCAAGCTCAGGGGACAGCTGTGGGCTGGTGCCCGAGTGCTCTCGCCTGCCTCCGTGGCTCGTGGTGCAGCTCAGCTTGGCAGAAGGCTGGGTGCTGCTCTGCGCGGCCCCGGGCCGAGGTTGCAGTGTGTGCCGCTTGCCGTGGCTGTGTGTTGTGTGGGAGGCGCAGCGGCGGGGCTGCGCTCCCCTCTGGTGTGGCGTTTGCGGTGCCGGGGCAGTGTGGGCCCCCGCGTGTCATGCAATAAAGCTGTGGTGTGCTGCAAGGGCTGGCCACGCCACGCGCTCCTTCCTCCTCCCGGCGCCGGCGGAAGGTGGGCACTGAGGGGCGCATCGGCGAGCCGTGTGCTGGTGAACCCCACCGGTACCGTGCCAAGGAGGGCGCTGCCAGAAGGATGTGATGCCGAGCACCAGGATGGTGCTGCGGCCCCATGGTGCCGGCAGTGAGGGCGGGCTCCCGGCAGTGCCGGTAACACGGCTGTCTGTTGCAGGAGAAGGAAGAGGAGGCGCGCCTGGCCAGCATGCCGGCCTGGAGGAGGGACATCCTGCGCAAGAAGCTGGAGGAAGAGAGGTGAGCCAGGGTCGGGGAATGCCGCACCAGCCCGTCATTCCCGCGGCTCTGCTAACCCCACTCTTCCCTTTGCCTTCGCAGGGAGCAGAAACGGTGAGTGCCGCAAGCCCCTTCCCTGGGTGGGCGGGCACGGCGGCTCCCGCGGCTCTGGTGACCGCGGCGCCCTGTGCCCTCTGCTGCTAAGCAGGAAAGAGCAGGAGAAGCTGAAGCGGGAGGAGGAGGAGAAGGAGAAGGAGCAGTCGGAAAAGCTAAGGACTCTCGGGTACGATGAGACAAAGCTGGCGCCCTGGCAGCGACAGATCATCCTCAAGAAGGGGGACATAGCCAAGCACTAGCCACGCCACACCGCATCCTGGCTCTTCGCAGCAGGAGGAGACTGGCAGGTCCTCCCATGGACCGCGACATGCTTCAGCACCCTCCTCCTGCCGTGGATGGCCACATAGCCCAACCCAGAGAAGCCCCATCTACCACCCCAGNGCTGCCGCGGCGAGGGACACGCGGCTCCTTGCGCACTGCCCGGCTCGGCCGCTGCGGCCGGGCTCACCGCACGCCCCGCTGGCACCACTCGCTGTTGCAGCGCGCTCGCCCTCATTACTGCCCCTCCAGAGCCGCTCAAGGCCAGCTTCCGGCTCACCTCTGCCCAGACCGCCTGCCTTTCCAGCGATTAAAACGATAAACCCCGCCAGCAGTGCCCCGCGCCTTCCTGGGGCTGCCCACACCATCCCCCACCCACACCATGCTCGCCGACAGCGGTGCCCCCTCACCAACATCACCACGACCACCCCCGACACCCAGACCGCCTGCATCTCTGCCAGCACCCACATTCACTCGTGGTGGCCACATCACCAGTGGCGGTCCTGAGGCCAGCACTGCCCTGGCGCTCGGCTGACACAGCCTTGCGAAGAAGGGCCAGGGCTGGTGGATGGAGAACACACCACTTTATTGGGGAGGGGGAAGGAGCGCCCGGCGGCGGGCAGCCTTGAGAACTATCCCATGGGTTCGCGGTGGGCTCGGTGCCCGCTCGTCCCGCGAGTGGCTGGGCAGCCGACCTGCTGGGGCATGGGGTCCTCCCTGGCCCTGGGGGCAGGGGGACATAAATAGAGGGAACAGGCAAGTGGGAAGGGGACATAAAACTGACATAAAATGTCTACACGGCATAAGTAACAATACTTAGGGGTATGGCTGGGATGAGGTGCCCAGTGAGATGCGGAGGTGTCGGGATCTCCCTGTGCCAGGGTGCTGACGCTGGGGATCAGGGTCCCACGGGCAGACTCTGGCGCAGTGCCTCAGCACAGCCGGCCAGCTCCATGCGCTCCAGGGCGGCAAAGACGTGGTCCAGTGTGGCACTGGTCTGCTGGCACCAGCGCTTCAGCATCTCGTACTGCTGGTCGCGGATGTGGACCACCTCCAGCTCTACCAGCTCAATCTCTGCCTCCCGCAGCTCCAGCATCCGCATGAACTCCTTCCAGCGCCGTACTGGCACCACATCGATGACGGCGTAGAGCTGGCTGCCCTGCAGCAAGGCACCGCGGGGCTCCGGGGGTGCAGAGGGCTCCCCTTCGTCACTGGGAGGCTCACTCAGCAACTGGTGTTTGGGGCTCTGCTTTGCTGTGCCAGTGGCACGCTCTGTCCCCTGTGGGGAGCGTGGCTGGCTCCACCTCCAGTCATTGAACCATGGTATGGCTGCAGCCCCCACCATTGAGAGGGGGGCCTGTGCCGTGGGGAGGGGACCATTTGGCAGGGTATCATGCCGGAGCCTCTTCCTCTTGTGGTAGATGGCAAGGGCACCCAGGAAGAGAGGCCCGGTGAGTCCCAGCAGGATGTACTCCAGACCTGAGCCTGAAAGGAGGAGCAGGAGCATTCCCATCAGCTGGCCAGCACGGTGACTGCACACCACCAACCCTGGCCCCACTGTCCCCATACCTTGGTTGTTGCTGCTGCCGCACACTTGCTGGCACTCTTTGCCACATGTGTCCAGGGTGCTCCTGCAAGGAGAAAGAACCCATAGGTGCCATGCTGTGCCATGCCATGGGCCCCACATGCATCCCTGGCTGGAGGGTCAATGCTTACGTGGGACATGGCCGGCATTCATCACCCTCTCTGTAGAAGTCAGGCTTGCAGGCGCTGTCACAAAGTGCGTCCTGCTCCTCCGAGCCTGGGGAGAGGGTGGGAATGAGGCAGGCTGGCACTGCCAGAAGTGGCACAGCTGGCAGGTTGTGCCATGGGGCAGCTGGCAGCACTCACAGGGTCGCTGGATGAGGCGTCCGGTGCAGGACTGGCATTTCTGGCAAGAGAAATCACTGCACTGCAGGTCAAAGCAGACACGGAAGCGTCCGGGCTCACAGCCACAGGCGATGTTGCTGGTGGCCGAGCAGTTGCTCAGCACGGTCTGGAAAGCTGCAGAAAGCAGGTGGTGAGCAGCATGGCACGGCGCTGCACAGCACAGCACGGTGCAGTGTGGTGCCAGCTCACCTTGCTGGTCACACTCGTAGCAAGCCTGGCACTCTCTGAGGGTGTTGGGCTGGGTGCGGAAGGTGCCGGTGGGACAGGCGCGGCACACGCTGCGATTCTCAGGGCTCACGCAGGGCTCGTACAGATATGTCCCTGCAGGGACAGTGGGGTGACAGGGAGCACGGCCACCTGGAGCAATGCTCCTGCTGTGCCATGGTGTGCCGTGCCATGCCTCACGGACCGGGCAGCGCTCACCTGCGGGACACTGAGGGCAGCAGTGGCCAGCGGTCTCGATCCAGTTCATGCCGTCAGGGCACGCGCGTCTGTCGGTGTGTCTCCTCAGGCGGACGAGGGGCTGCACCAGGACCCGCTGTCTCCGCAGCACGGCGCGGTCCCGCCACCCTGGGGGCTGTGACTCGCTGGCTGCCAGCCACAGCGCTGCCAAGGTCACCTGCAAGCAGGGACAGAGCAGGGCTGCAGCCAGCCGGGTTGCTCCAGGAGCCTTGCACCCGTGGGAACGGCCCTCACACCAGCTCATGGTGGGCTACCGGAGCCAGAGCCGTACCTGGAACTGTGTAGACAGAGGTGCCTGCACAAGGCTGAACGGCTGAAGCCGCTGCCCTCCGCCCCAAAGCTGCGTGGGTGTGCTGCCCCAGGGCCGGGAATGCCCCGCGGCAGCCCCTGTGCTCTGGGCTCCCCGCAGTACACGAGCAAGCAACTTCCTGCTGGCACCGTGGGGGCCACTGTGCCACAGCCTGTCAGGTGCCCCCGTGTGCTCTGCAAATGGTGCTTCCAGGCTGGTTGGGGAGCGGCACCGAGATGCTCCATGGCCAGTGCCACCAGGACCCCTGCCATGTCCCCAGGGATGAGGACCAGTGAGTCAGGCACACGGACTGCTGATGGTGCCAGACATCGCCAGCTCAGGGAGGTGTCGGTAGCCGGGCGCGTAAGGGTTAACGCTGCCAGCTTTGACTTTCCTGGGGTTTATCTCTCTCACAGAGGAGGTGATTTCCTCCCCGAAAGGAAGCCGTGCCTGGCTCACGCTCTCCCCGATGCTATCGCGCCCCGTTACGCGCGTCCCAAAGTAGGTCACTGCTCCCCCGCGGGGTGCCAGGTGCTGTCCGCAGGGCAGCCCTGCTCCCCTGGAAGCCCCGGTGGGTGCAGCGAGCAGTGCCCACGCTGACACCCCTTCAACAGGGCGGGCCGGGGGCTGAGAGGGCCGTGGCACTGACAGTGCGGGCAGGGAGCCAGGGGATTCCTAGCTGGGGGCTGGATTTCCCAGCCGTGATGGCCCCGATTACGGCAGTTGAATCATTTTCTACTAACCCCGCCGCCACCGGCAGACTGGAAACCGCGCTGGGCCGCCCCGCTCGCAGAGCGCTGCCGGCAGATCCGGGCGGCTGCCTCAGTCCCGGCTGCCAGCGGCACATCTGAGTCACCGCTGAGGCACGACCGTCCCGCAGCGGGGCCCTGCCCGCGCACCCCGCCCGCAGACGGGCAGCTGCCCCTGCCCAGCGCGGGGAGCAGGTGCCCGGCGGACAGGGGAGCCGAGGGCACGGGGCAAACCCAGGCTAGCTGCGCGGTGGGGAGAGCCACCCCCCTTTGTGCCTAACCCTAACCCTCTCCCCCCCGTAAAGCAGCCGCCGCTCTCGGTGCTCGTGTGCCGGGGCCGCCGCCCGTGTGCCCGGCCGGCCCCGAGGGCAGTGCCCGTGGACTGTCGGCACAGCCACTCCCCGCGGCGCTGCCCTGCCTGCAGCCCCATGACTGACCCCACGCTTCCCACGGCCGCATCCGGTCTGTGGCCGAGATCTTTACGGCTGGTGGCCCCCGTGGTCACGCCACACCGCGAATGTTTTGGTGCAGCAGAGCCCAGCCCCAGCTGTTAGCCAGAGGGGTAAGCTGTCAGCCAAGCGGTTTTGGCGCACTTGGCACCGGAGTTAATCCATCTTCCTCCCTCCCTCCTCCAGACCCGTTACGGCCACAGCCGTGGGACACCCCACGATCGGTGCCAGGGCTCCGTGGGACCCCCAGGCCACCGCACTCACCCAAGCCACCCTAGGGCAGCAACACTTCATCCTTGTGGCCGATGCGGCTGGGTCATGCCGGGGCGGTGAGGGGAGCGGGCTGCAGGTGCAGTGGGGTGTCGGGGCAGCTCAGTGCCCGGGCAGGGTGCCCCGGCACCCCATGGCTGCCGTCAGCAGCACGCGACGCGTGGAGAGTGAGCGCCAGCCCTCCCCAGACAGGCTTTTACGCCCAACCGCAGCAGGAGGAAATGCTTTTTTGGAAATGAGTCCAGGGGGTATGAAACCACATGACGGGAGTGCTGGGCGCGGGAGGGACCTGAGCTGCCTCGCCGCGGACCCGGCCACCGCCCTCCCTTGCCCAGACCCACGGTAGGGGGGGTGGTGGGGGGACTCAGGGTATGTGGGGAGCAGTGCAGACCCCCATCCCAGGGCTCCATCCCCATCCCGAGCTCCAGAATGGGAGGCTGGAACTGGCCACAGTCCCCTCTTTGTCTGTCCCGGTGGGGGTCCCTCAGCCACTCCACACCCACCCAGGTGAAGCCCAGCCTTGGGTGCTGCTGAAGCCAAAGGAAAGGCGAGGCTGACATGAGCGTGCACCAGCTGGGTTTATTGCTCAGCTGGGACGTGGAGTGCAGCTTAGCATGGGGGGCCAGCCGGGGCTCCGGCCACCGCGCGTGTCCCACCGTGTCTCCCACACTCCGGTCCCAGGTGCTGCCATCCACTGCCACCCCACAGGGCAAACCTGCCTCAGCCCTGCACCATCCTCTCCTGCCACCAGCCCCAGCCTCCTCCCTGCACTGTCCACAGCACCGTGCCACCGGCACCACGTCCCTCTCAGCACCTTCCCCACTCACCACTGCCGACGTCGTCATCCCTTCCTCGCCCGCAAGAGCTGACCCACGGTCTCCCACAGCCCCCCACAGCCCCAGGGCCCCCTGCCCGACAACTCTCATGTCTCTGGACAAGGGGTTCAGCACAAGCCACGTGCCATGTCCAGCCCCGCACCACCGTGCCCAGGACACGCCCTTGCCAAGGGGACTGGTCTGCATCCCCATCCATGTCCCCACCAGCGTGGCATCCCAGTGCCTGCTCTGCCTGGCCCCGGCATTACGCTACGGTTAGAAGCAGGAGAAGCTCCTTGGTACGTCCATGCATCTGTCCTTTTCCACGCCAGTGGCTCTCAGACTTCCCTGCAAAACACAGAGTGGGGAGAGATGCCTTCAGCACTGGGACTCGATCCCTGGGAAGCCCCTGGAAGGGCTGGGGCAGCCCCCACGAGGAGGCAGCATGTGCTTACGAGGCCGTCAGCGTGGAGTTGAGCAGCAGCGTGGTCCGGATCCGGTAGAGCTGCGCCAGGGTCAGCTTGCGGTGCTGCGCCGACTGGGGGTCCGAGAGGGTCCGGCGGGCAGGAGGTTGGGGGTCGCGCCTGAGCTCCCCTTGGAGGGATGCTGGGCTCTCCACTGGCTCTTCTGGCTCTGAGAGCTCTGATGTGGAGCTGCCACTGCTGCCGGGGGCAGCCTGAGGTGCGGGGTCTTGGCTAGTCCGAGGGGAACCAGCACAGAGGTCAGAGAGGCTGCGGCTTTGGCTTAGGGGGCCTGGAGAAGTGGGGGACAGGAGTTGGGGCAAGCTGGCCTCCGACTTGGACTTAAGCACCCTGGCCGGACAAGGCAGGAGCTGCACGGGCGTCCGGCGGCGCAGCCGGGGCGAGGCAGGCCGTGGAGCGGGAGGGGCCAGGGAGGGCTCCTGCCCCTCCTCTGCCGTCCCCTCTGGCTGCTGGCCAAAGTCCCGCAGGGAGGCAGGTGAGAGCGTGCCATAGGCGCTGTCGATGGAGGACGAGCGGCAGCCGCTGCCTGGGGAGGCCACGCCGTGGGGCAGGGGAACAGGCAGGGCACCTGCAGGCAGCTCCTGGGTGGGGGTCTCGGTGGAGGTGGGGGTCTCGGCAGAGGTGCCAGTGCCGATGGAGGTGCTGGTGCTAACAGAGGAGCCATCTGAGGTTGAGCTGAAGGGTCCTGCATCCCAGTCTGGGGAGGAGAGCTCGTCGCCACCATCTGCTGCCACCATGGCAAGCGTCTCGGTGGAGCCGTCGGATGGGCTGTGGAGGCAAAAAGGTGAGGAGGGGCCTGTGCCAGACTGGGGGTCTGCAGGTCCCCCCCTCCTGCTCCCTACCACTGCTGCGAGTCCGGGCTGGCGCTGCTGTGGTGGAGGATGGTAGGTGAACTGGCAGCTGAAGTGCCACTCTCACCCTCGTCCTCCTCGTCCTCCTCGTCCTCCTCCTCCTGCTCCTCCATGCGCCGGCGCTGCCGCAGTCGCTGCAGCAGGTTCTGGGAAGGGGGAGTCGTCAGTGAGGAATGGGGTGTGCACAGGGAACCCACGGGTCCCCCACCCACCCATGTGCCCTCACCTGGGCATTGCGCACTGCCTCGACCCAGCTGCGGCACAACTGCCCACTGCTCTGGAAGGTGTAGGCGGCCACAGCACTCCCCAGCTCGTTCAGGTAGATGAGGAGGAAGGAGCCTGTGGGCAGGGGATGTCAGCAGAGTCCAGGGACCTCCCTGTGGTGCCCCTTATGCCCAGTGCTCTCACCTGGGTCTCTGAGCTCCCGGCAAACGACTCTGTCCACCAGCAAGGGCTGCCGGATCACCTTGGTGCGCTCAGCCTTCTTGAAGGGCTTGGTGATGAGGAAGAGGTCAGTGAAGAGGAAGCAGTAGACATCCATCTGGGGGTGAGAGTGGAACCATGGGCACCAGTTGTTGCAGTGAGTGAGGGGGGTGGGCAGGGGCTGGAGCTGAGACCTCCCTGTCCCCTGCAGTCCTCACCTTGCTGTCTTTACCTTCCCGCATCCTCAGGCTGCCCTCGAGGAGGAGCTGCCGCGTGTCCTCCGGGGAGGTGCCGGGGATGGGGGCCGTCAGGTCCAGCCGCAGGAACTCCTTAAGCAGCTGCCAGAAGCCCCCAGTGTCAGCATGGGGTGCATGGGGTGACATGATATGGGTGGCACGGCATGACGTCAGCATGGGGTGGCTTGGCATGAAGTGACATAGGGTGGCATAGCAGGGTGGCGGAGCAGTGTGGCAGAGGGTGGCAATGAGTGGCATGGCATGGTATAGCATGGCAGGAGATGGCAGCTCCACCATATCCAGCCTACCTTGTCCACCTCGTCTGTGCTGCCCTCCACCACCTCGTAGGCATCAATCCTGCTGAGGATGGCATCCAGGCGCTGCCGCTCCTGCCGCTGGCGCATCCGCGAGTTGACGTCGTTGATGAAGCGCTCCACGGAGCTGATCTGTGCCAGGAGTGGCGGTGGGTTTGAGAGGCCAGGGGCCACCGACCCTGCTGCCCACCAGCCCTGATCCCTTACCATAGTGGTGATGGCATCACGGGCGCGTGGGTCATCCGTCTTCTTTAGGATGGACTTGAGGAGCAGCGGGTACTTGGTGAGGCGCTGGTGAGGTTTCACCAGCATGTCGCTCAGCTTCAGGCGGCTGCACTGCTCCTGCTTCTCAGCCCACGTCGGCACCCAGGCATTAGCACTGCCACTGCCCCAGCCCCAGCCCCGGCCCCAGCCCTGGTCCCTGCCCTCCCCTTACCGTCACGTAGGTGCGGAAGAGCTCGCTGTCCCGCAGCAGTGTCCGCATGTACTCCATGCAGCCCTCCTCCTCCATGCAATACCGCACATAGGGCTTGAAGAGGGACCCGAACTGGGGGACACAAGGTGGTCACCACGCAGCACACGGCATGGCATGGCTGCCCACTGTGGCATGGCATCCTCACTCACCATCTTGAAGCCATCAAGGAAATCAATGGGGTCAAGCAGTGCCCCAGTCCGTCGTGCTTTGGCCAGCACTGAGGCCATGACACTGCGCCACAGCTTGCAGTGCAGCTGGATGATCTCCCCAATGTTGCTGAAGAGCCTCTTGGCATCCACCTGTGGGGGTGACGTGGGCAGTGCTGGGGAATGGCACCTGCACCCTGCAGCATGGCGAGGCTGAGGACCCATCCCTGAACACCTTGTCCCCTGCAGCCCCCTCCACTCACCTCACAGAGCAGCCCTGACTCCTGCAGGTTCACCAGGCAGGAGAGGAAGAGCTGTGGGAAGGGAATGGGGAGCCAGTGAGATGCAGCCACAGCCCCCAGCCCCAGCACAGTGCAGTAGCTGCCAACACTCACATCAGTGATGACTTTGAGGTTCCGGATGTAGGTGGCCTCTGTGTGCAGCAGCTCCCAGATGGCTTCCTGCTGGTGGCACTGCCGGCGCGACAGGACCTGCCAGGCTGGGTGTCAGCGCTGTGCCAGGGCCTGGGGAGTGCCCCTGAGGCTCCCCAGGCACTGTCCCTACCTCTGTGCCCTGGATGATCTGCTGCCAGCTGTCCTCCAGTGTCAGCCCAGCCTCGTCTCCATCCTCCTCCCAGGAGTCACGGTCAAAGCGGAGCTGGGGCGGCAGCTTGGGCAGCCCGAAGGTGCTGTAGGCGTGCAGCCTGTTCACCAGCTGCTCCAGCTTCTCAGTCTCCTGGCCAAAAGCGGGGGACAGAGCCGGGCGGGGGCTGGTGGGCATGTGCCACGGACCACCTCACCCTGCCTGTGTAACTAGGGTCTTGAGCCCCAGGGGGACCCATCCCAGCTCCCCAGCACAGGCACAGGCAGTGCCCACACCCCCTCCCCGTGCCTGAATCCCACATACCCGCCCGAAGGAGCCCGCGCTAGTCCCGGAGCCAAAGAAGCCGCTGAAGCGGCTGGCAGCGCGGTTCTTCCAGGTGTCAGTGCCATTGGTGGGCAGAGAGCTGCTGCCCTGCAGGGCTGGCTCGGGGCTGGGGATGCTGGTGTCTCCCAGGAACTCTGTTATGTTCTTCCTTCGCCGTCCAGGAGCCTGCAGTGGGGACAGCCAGCGTCCCCAGGGTCAGTGCCCGGCACCGCGGCCAGCATGGGGACAGCGGCCTGGCTGACCTCGAGCACCGTGGGACAGACAGACACCCCGGGCAGTGGGGTCCCCCGGCCATGCTCCCCTGCCCGCACTGACCTGCCTACCTGCATCCCGGGGGTGCAGGGCCCCGGGGGTGCAGGACCCCGGGTGCTGCCTGGCCAAGCCCGGCCGGCCATGGACAAGCGGCCCCTGCAGCGCGGGGGCTCAGGGCATCCCGGGGGTCGCAGCACCGGCCGAGCCGTCCGTCCAGCCGCACTCCCGGCTCGGACCACAGAGCCGGGGCCGGGCAGGCTGTGGCCGAGCTCCTCCGAAACAAAAGGAGGTGGGGCCAGCGCCGAAAACCTAATTTCCCTCCTCGGCAGATAAGCTACCAGAGCTGAACAATTCACCGGCGGAGATCAAAGCCCCCCGGCTGGTCGCGAGAGCTGGGTCACGGCCAAGCGGCTCCCGCCGCCCCGGGCACCGCTGTACCGGCTGCTCCCTGTGTGTCCCTGGGCCGTGCCGGGACGCGGCCGCTGCCATCTCCTCACCGTGGCACAAAACTCAACAGGGTCGGGGCTCCCTGCCTGCCACCAAGCCCTGGGAAGCGGCATGCTGCTGCCACCGCCCCAGCACGGTCCCACACCCTGCCACGTCCACAGACCCAGGCGGGAAGAGCTGCTACGGCCACCATTCCCATTACTCACTGTGCTGCCACTTCTCCAGATGCCCCGGCTGCCACCAGCCCCATCGCCTCGGTGCCCCCAGGAAAGTGGTCGGGACCGAGACCCCCATAGAGGTGGCTGGTTGCCCGCTTGTCCCCTGGCCCTGCTAGAGCCTTGCCGGTCCTGCAGCCAGGCATCATAGTGCTGGACACGGGTGGCCACTAGCCCTGGCCAGGCAGCCAGTTTGCTGCCCTCGGGGCCTGCTGGCACAGGACCAAGCACCGTATCCCCCTGGCTGGACCCTGCAGAGCTGCTCCCTTCGGGCCTGGCACCCTGCTCCCATGGGAGCGACGCCCAACCCGGTCCCACGCCTTATCTGGGGCCAGGGTCCACGGGGCAGGACAGAGCTGCTGTGATCAGCAGCTGCCAGCAGTTGAGAGGAGGGCCAGCAGCCAGGGTGAGTCCTGGGGCTAGGGTGAGTCCCAGGGCCAGGGTGGCACTGAGTGGCAGCCAACACTGGGGCCCCCAGGGCTCCTGTTTGCCTTTGCTTTGGTGCCAGCCTGTACCTGGCACAGCCAAAGGGCTGGTGCTGCTGCTTGACCTGCTACACTACCATGGTGCAGCCAGCACAGCACAGCCCAGCCAGCACGGCACAGCCAGGAGAAAAAGTGGGTCTTGGGGACTCCAGGGAGATCTTCAGCCCACACCATACATGACCCACTTTCACCAGAAAGAATGGCTTTGGGGGGATCACACATGCTGTCATCCCATCTCCAATTCCTCCCTCCCCAGAGCTAGCACTGGCACTCACCAGGCTCTCAGTGCCCTCCCGGCGTCCTGGCAGCGGCTCCAGCACTGGCCCAAGGAATGCAGCACTGCTGGCAGGGTGCAGGATGGGCAGGCTGGCTGACCTGGCATCTCGCACTGCCTGCTCCACCTTCAGCTCATCCCCGGGCTTGGCTGTGGGAGCATCACCTTGTCAGTGTCCCCTGGGAATTCTGGAGCAGCCAAGCCCCCCTCGGGGCCCCGCAGCACCTTTCACCCGCAGGTAATGTCCCCCAAAGCGAAAGGCCTCGAACTGCAGGGACAGTGGCGTGTGGGACTGGTCCAGGTAGATGTCCACTCTGCCCAGCTCAATCGCCTTCCTCTCGAAGACTGGCAGCAGCACTTCCCTGCAGGACACGAGCCCGCATTTGTCTCTGCATCTGTCCCCACGTTGTCCCTTGTCCTGTCCCCAGCAGACTCACCCCAGTGACTTCTTCTTCACGGCTGGCACGATCTCTGCCTCGATGTCGATGCTGAGGTCAAACTTCAAGGTGAAGCACTCCTTGCTGGGGTCCTGGGGGCAGGTGGCAGCTGCTTGCCCAGGAGTCCCTCCCTCCCTCCCACCAGGGCCATCCTCTTGCCCTGCCGAGTGCCCCAGGGAGAGGAGCCGGTGCCTTACGTCCGTGTGCCTGCGCCAAGCCTTCTTCTTGGGCAGCTTCAGTGCTGAGCTCCTGCGCTCCCTGCGGGCACAGGGAGGGCAGGGTGACAGGGATGCCGCGGGCTGGGGCTGCACACGGGCTGTGCAGGGCTAGGGGCTCACCCTCTGCTCTCTGCCGGACCCTCCTCCTCCTCCTCCACATCAGAGGCAGGGCTGGTGCGCGGGGGGCACGAACGTGTTGACATGTTGCGGGCCAGGATGGAGCCTGCAAACGGGCATCGAGCTGGGCTCTGACAGCTCCCCCAGCCCCGAGCTGGCTCCCGCTGCATCCCACTCCCATCCCTGAGTTGCACCAAGCCCAAGTGCATCCCATCGCTCCGGTCCCTGCACTCCCAGCCGCAGAGCCGCGGGGGCGGCGGTGCCACAGCTCTGTCCGCTCACCTTGCGGGGGCAGATCGAAGCGGATGTGGCCATCGAAGTGCATGGCGCCATGGAGGCGGCCATCGCAGAGCTCACACAGGCTGAGGGGGCCGCTGCGGCTCAGCTGCCGGCACTCTGCGTGGTGGCATTCCTGCGGGGACATGAGTCCATCAGCAGGGCCTGCCCGGGGCTGCCAGCTATGGCATTTCACAGGAGGGATGGCCAGCAGCACCACGAGCAGCAGGGTCCCCTCTCCCATCCCCAAGTGCAGCTGGCACATTGCTCACAGGGAGTGCTGAAGGCAGAGCGGGCACAGGGAAAGCAGCATGGCCAGGACATGGCCATGTGGCAGTGGGTGCTGTAAGGGCATGGTGATGACACGGGAGCTTCTGCCCCACAGAGCCCCTCCCTGCTCCACCGCAACGAGCAGAGACCCTGGGACACCTGCACGTGCCGAGGCTTGGAGAAGGAGCTGCGGGACAGTCCCCTGCACCGTGGCACCAGCACCTCACCAGCGGCCCGGGAGGCCGTCCTGGCACCCCACAGCTCCTTTGTGCTGACGAGAGCCGTGTCCCCGCGGCAGGACGGAGGAAGCGAGCGTCTGCAGACAAACAATGCTCGAAGCCGGCGGGTTTCCTCCGATTGTGTGCGGCCACGGCCGCGGCCCCAGCCCCTCCAGGCATTCACAGCGGGTTATTTTTAAACCCCCGGCCAGGCCCCCAGCACAGTGCACAGCCTGTGTTCCCTGGCCAGTGCTCGTCTCGCTGGGGCTCCTACTGGCCCCACTCCTGGGGATTGTGTTGCGGCCGGACACTGCCAGCAAGTCCTGCTGACACATCCCCGTCCCTGTGTGGGACTCCCACCGCCACCCTGCAGGCGGAGGGGTGCGAGGGTGTTGGGAGGAGACAGCCCTGCCCGGGCTTGCTCGTAGCACACTGCGCTGCTGCGGGGAGGAAGCGCCTGTGCAGCTCCAGCCGCCCCCACTTCCTGCCCTCCTTCCTCCCGGCGCTGCTGAGGTCAGCGCTGACGCGCTCCCACCACCCGCGCTCTCTCCGAGGGGCCGCTGGTCCCTCTGCAGCACCCCCTGCCATCCACGAGTGTCCTATCCCAGGTCTGGAGACAGCCCCAGGACACCCCCGGCCCTCCTCCGCTCCCACCGTGCGTCCCACAGCTTTGCTGCCATCGTGGCCACCGTGACACTTGCATGTGGGAGTATGGCCGCAGGCTCCGGGCAGTGCCGCGGGGGATCTCACTGGCACTCGTTCAGTGAGATCCCCTGGGAGGCTTGGCAGCCGGCCCAGAGGGATGCGGGGCTCCTCATCCACCCTGTGCCAGCAGCTCATCCTTGGACTCATCCCCGCGGGATGGCCAAACCCCTCTGCCCAGCCCAGGGATCAGCTCCTGATCCGAGCCCCACGGAACTCCCAGCACACGGCAGCTCCGCCGCCCCTCAGCAGGCGCCTCACAAAGCAAAGGGGATCACGATCCTGCACCGAGACACGGCAGGATGAGCCCCCAGCCTGCCCGGCTCCCCCCACCCACCCCCCCA
>WBNO01027526.1:386-15468 GCA_013400575.1 Peucedramus taeniatus | reverse complement strand
GCAAAACAGAACTAGTAGCAAATGTCATTAAAATCAAGGAAATATCTTCATATGTTCAGTAAGTTCAGTGGTCTCTATAGCATTAAGCTTGTAATAAAGTAGAATACATAGCAACAAAAGCAATTTTCTTCCAATATCATTCTGAGAACTCTATAGAATAAATAGGTTGGAATTTTCCTTCAAAATGTGGGGTATTTTAAAATAAAAAGTCACTTTTAAAAATGCATTTATATTTTCCATTTTAAATAATAAATTCGAATAAAAATTTAAAAATATGTTGAAAAGTTGATTTTTTTATTTAGAGCTTTTTTAAATTTTATTATTTCTTTTCAAGATACCAGAAATTTCCATTCTATAAAAAGAAATTCAAAAAAATAATAAAATCCAAATTTAAGGTAATTTTGAGCTTGCCTGAATACCATCTTGCAAATGCCAACTGTTTCTTTTTTCCTGACACAATTTTTCCCTTATTTTCACATTTTTCAAAAAGGCTTTTGATACTGTCTTAGTTGTGAAATCACGAATTTCAGACTTTGGCCATGATATTCAAAGATCCTGCACATCTTCAGTAAAAGCTCATAGAAAACTTTTGATTACAATGTTTAATTGCAAATTTACAGCCTTTATTTGTAGAAAAAAAAAAAAATTAGGGATTAACTTTTATTTGGAACACTTTTTTTATAATATTACAGAAAACCCAGAAAAGTGACTAAAAGATCATTTGAAACAACTCGTAGTTTATTTCATTTCTCTCTCCGTTATTCTCCTTCACCTCTCTATCGCTTCTATTATATGTTAATATATCCCTATCTACCTGGATCAATTTTAGGTTAAAAAAATGCGAAATNATCTTAGAATTTCCTATTTAAGCGTCAGGGAAAAAAAAAACCCTAACCTTATTTTTCTGAGAAAAATAACTCTGAGAAGCAGCCAATTCAATCACTTGCTTCCAGTTGCAACTGTTTGGGATTTCTGAAGAAGTTTTTAATGTATCAGTTTGAAAGATGCCTGATAATCAAAGATCATCAAGTGTGTGTGGCCCACAATTTCATTGCCTTAACTGAATATTGCATTTATACATAGTAGTCATTTATTTATATGTAAATTACTTTTTTTAGATTGTAAGATCACTTACATCTAACAATTGCTTATATAACACATACTCGTATTCTTCCAGTCTTTATTTTCTTAATTCAAGAAATCCATTTGAGTGTAATTTTTTACTTCAAAATTCTTTATCCTTTGTTTTGCTTCAGCTGCAGAAATGTGTTCCTTGCTTTGCTTTGCTCTCTAAGTTATGTCTTTCAGAGTCAGACTGCATGGGCTTCACTGACATTTCTTTTCCAGCGAGGTCATTGGCAATCTTTTCTTATAAGCTTTTTAAGGAAGTTTCATATTCTACTATGACTTTTCTTTATCTAGCTGTTACCAGAACCTGTGTCTTCTCCTTTCTCAAAACCAATTACCCAATGCTTAAGAGGAGAGGACTAAATAGTTTTGAGTGTGTATTACTGAAAAGTACACTTTGTAGTCCTTAAGCATTTGTTTGTTTATGTGTGTGCTTTTGTGTATCATTTATTTAAAGTACTTGCTTTTTCCCCTGAATGTTAAGTTTTGTTTCAGAGAGCTAAAGATTAATCACAATGTAAGACTTTATTTAAAGTTGTTGAGGATGTATCTAGTTTTCAGAGGGTTCTTCATTTGTAGAAACATGATTAAGAAAAATACAAGTAGCTAAAACAGAAGACAAGTATTTCAGTTTACCTTTTGAAATAACAAAATACAATAAAGGCAATGATTACTTTGCAATTAATTAAAATTTAAATCAATATAATAAAATAATTAAATCAGTCTCGTTTCATTATTAGAACAGGATAATAGTAATATTAACCAGACATCTAGAAAATGTGTTTTATGAAATTTCAATAACTTCTGTTGTGAAACCCAATTAGAGATTTTTACTGTTGATCTTCTCTAACTCAGTCAAATACAGTTACACTTATCACCACAAAAAGAACATTGTCTAATGATTCACTGATGGCATATTAATATTTTCCTCTACTCAACTGCTAATTTATTAAACAATATATAATTATAAACAGTTTTAATAATTTCACACATTGTTTGATCCACTGTTAAGCACTTGGTCTCAATTCATAATTCTTAATTTTTGTGAGTACAGAACAAGCTTTTCTGAAAGCACATGAGTTGTTTATTTTAACCAACTATAAAACCTTTTTTCTTTTTCTGCCAGGTAACTCAGAGAAGAAGACTATCAGATTACAATTTCTTACAAAGTTCTTAGTATCATAGCTAGTAATGGGAAAAAAATTTTAAATTATCCTCTGAAACTAGGTAATGTATTTCACCAGCAGAACTAGCAGTTTTCTTTTGGGAATTATCTGATTTCAAGCAGCTTCATAAAACACCTAAATGCATGCATTCAGCAAGAGTGATTATTTCCTGGCCATTGGCCACATACATTCTGTTAGGTGTCATGAATAAAATATGACTGTCAAATAAATATCCATCATACTCCCTAACATTCACTCACTAAGACTTGCAGCAAGTAATAAGACTGCTCAGTATCTAAAGGATTAAAAGTCCAGTTTAAATTGAAGGGAGAAGTTTGCATTTCACAGATGGATTTTAATGAAAATGCCTCAGATTGCTTTAGATTTCAGGTTCAATTCCACCAAATGTGTCCTGGCCAAATTTTGTTGCAATCAATGGTAGGGCAAAAACACTGTGATGCAAAAAGCTTAGATGCTTTTAGCCACTACAAGATACTTCCTTTTTTTAATAACCTAATCGTAATGAAGACATCTATATAGATATTTTTATGTATATGCTAATAAACATATATCCATATAAGTACTTATTATACTCAGGAAAAGTTGTTTTAAATTGTCTTTAAAGAATGTGCATCTAAGTGATAACACAAATTTGGAGTACATGTGAACTCTGTAGCATTGCTCTCTGCCCAGTTCCTCATCTAGATTGTCCACACAAATTACTCACATATTAACTTGATTGGTCTCATGGATATAATTTCCACTGCTACTGCTCTTTAGAGTACTTTAATAAATAAATAATGTATTAATAATAACAACAATAATAATATGTAATCTCACTCTCTTGTTAAATCTCTTTTTTGAATTCCACTAGATGTTTTTCCCCTCCATTACAACCCAAAGTGAAAATAGTTCTGGATCATAAAACAGCAACACACAGGTTTTTGCCACTCTACAAAATCCTGAGGAAAAAATATTCCATTGAATTGTCTTCTCACATAGTCTTTAATATTCACTGTCTTTAAATATACAGTTGGATTTGATGATCTTAAAGGTCTTTTCCAACCTAAGTGATTCTATAATTCTGTCATTCCATTTAGCTGTTGCTTTTTTAATCTAGAGATAATCATGCTCAGCTGGAGCTATTGCAATCAGCCAGAAAGGTGGAAATCTAAAATATTCTTCATGTTTTGACTGACACTTTTTCAAGCACATTAATTAATTTTTCTGATCTAATAATAGTTTAGATATTTAAGGCTTACTAGATAAGCAGGAGGGCTACAACTAATTTTAGTGAGAACTTAGTTTTGATTTAATGAGTCAAATTAATCTCTGAAACTAACTCAATTGAAATTAATGAAGCTGTCAGTGAGGAGATGTCTCTCTGGTATATATCTGGTCATCCATATTTGGCAGTTGATTTACAGAATAGAGTCTGTTTTATGGAGGAAAACAGAAATTCTTTACCAAAAAGAAATTATCCTTTGATCAAGACTGCTAGTTTACACTATATTAAAAGGTCATTTTTTTGTCAAGTCTTCATGGTGCAAAGTGAGGCTGCAGAAAGGTGTCCTGACTGTCTCAGGAGAAACAAGCAAGCGTATGAGTGGGAAAGCAGTGTGTTAGACAAAGAGAATATTGTACAAATACAGAAATACTGCTACTTACATCACCATATCTGGCATGGAACTGCACTGAGCAGGGTGAACATGCCATTGATACATTAACATAATGAATTTCAGTTTCTATCCTTAGTGTACTCAAGCTCAGATATACTTTGACTTGAATAGTTGAATCCAATTAATTTTAAGAGACAAATCTACATACTGACATAAGAACATGTAATTCCACTCAGTGTTTCAGTAGATCTGGATTTCTGCACTGATTATAAAAGGAAAGCCTCTCTTCCTTCTTGGTTTCCTCCAAACTGTCTTGCAGATATAGATGGTAGGTATTTTTAATTGTGAAATCTAATCTTAGAATGTACTGGTAAAACCAGTTTTTTCATTTCTATGCAAGGATGCAGGATGTCTGAATCTGCCTACCCTATTACAATATGCAAGTTTAATGGAGCTTTTAGAGATCAGTTCACAAAAAAAATATTGTTCAGGGGAGCTAAAATAATTCTAAACTTTCCATAGCATTCTTTTGAAGAAGTGAATTTTAAAAGATACATTCAATCATGAAAACTGGCATAATTCTATGCAAACAACAAATATACATGTAATAGTTCCCTCAATTTTTTTTTTTTCTTTTTGATAAGATGCACATGGATTTACAGTAGTTGTATTTGGGGCTCTATAATTCTAATGCTGTCCTCTTTCAAAAGAAATTTCAATCCATACTTTTTTTAGTTCAATAGCTCTTTTGGTAGCAGGGTAAGTGAAACAGATAGAACTAGAGACATTAACACACACTCTCTAACTACTAATTCTGTGCTGTTGACATTAGCTTTTATTAACAGCAAATATTTATTCAGAGTTTTTATTTATGGCCTCATTTTATGTCTGCAAATCCTAACAGATCTGCGTTACTCCGAAGTGTCTCAATCACTCAGTCACAAGTGTATATGCCCTAATGTTTTTTATCTTTATGAAGTGATGCTGCCTGACTGCACTTCTAGATGTATGCTAAGCTTTTCTGCAATGCAAATGTCCCTTTTAATTTGAACTTAAGTATATTCTAATTTTTACAGAATAAAATCAAAATGGAATCACCAGTTCTTCAGAATATGACCAATTTATAGAATTAATCAAGTTAACATAATCTAACAAGTCACACCACATATGTGATTAAGCAATGGTGTACTTATATTGGAAATATACAGTCTGATGCTAGGAAGAAAGAAAGGAAGAATCCAGGTCTCAGCAGCAAAGCCAAATTTGTAATAACTCATTCTTGGGCAACTTTCACCAAAAGCTAATTTTCTTAAAAGCTGCTAGGCAATATTTTTATTTCAGGGCAATCCTCAATAAACATTTCAAGACTTTTTAGAGCAAAAATAGGCTAATTGGCTTCATTTCCATACTTACAAAAATGAGAATAGCAACACCTTCTAGAGGTAATGAGAATTTTTATAAGCATATCTGTTAGTATGAGTGTAGTACTTAATTACTAAAAAGCATCACAAGAATGTACAAACAATTCCACTGTTTAAGCCTTCCTCTCCTTTATGGCTCAGAGGTACACAGAGGTACACATGATTTTATATAAACAAGGAATAGTTTTAGTTTATTTTACTTCTTCATCAGAACACTCATAATAAGTGAGTGTTGAGCAAAAATAGCAGCAAGAACACTAGAATTGTATGGAAATCATTTATCATTCCCACAAAGTAGTCATATGACTTTGTTTTGATTTTTTGACTTATTTTATGATCTGTCTCTTCTGCCAGTCAGATAAATTTAATAAAATAAATAGAAGAAGTAAAGCAAACACCCATGGATTATGTTAAACCTTCATAAGATGTTAAGAAGCTGTCCCAGTTATATTCATCAAAATACAGATCTTGACAGTTCCAGAAAAGTCACCCTGTAGGAGCTGTTCCTTATAACAGATCTATCATATTTTTTATACAATATGGCAAGTCAGTATTAAATCCTAGGGGAAAACAGCTCTTAGAGAGTTTCTATCCCTATGTTCACCCCATTTAAGCTTACATTTCAGTAACTTTTTTGGTGGGTCCTTCTCTTCAATCTAGTAGTTTAAATTCTTTTAATAACTTATTGGAAAATTACTGCCTGGTCAGTAGAAACCTCAAAATGTCAAGCCTCACCCACCATCACCATCTAGATATACTTTAAAATATTCACTCTCATTGGAATAACTCGTTTTGAAAAACGCTAGAATCTTTGGAGCTATAAAAAATTTGTCAGGGCAAAAAAGTCAGAATCCTCTAAAAGGTTGCATTTGTAGTATGGTTTTATGTAGAACATATTCACTGCAGAGGAGAAAACACCTTGTTTCCTGTATGGTCATAGAATGAATCAAGCTCATTTTATTTTCCACACTACTGAAGTTTCAATTATTTGCTATCTTGCTGAGCTACCCTAACTGCAACAGTAATCATCATCCTCACACTAATGTTGGTTCTGTAATAATAGATTTCTTCAGTAGGTCAAATAAGTGATTTTAAAGGGGATGGAATGAATTCTTTGTTACATTAATTCATAAATTTTAGCATACTTAATATCTCATTTTTAGTCTCTTTGTGAATAACACCTAAAAGATAACTGTTGTTTCTATTGTATTAATAATATTTAAATAATTGATTTATACTATTTTTCTGATTACATGAAAAAGAGAGATATCTTTCAAAATAAGTAATTAAATTCAGTCTTTTTTTCAAAGGCTGTTATAATTTAGATAGAAAACTTTAAAATCCTAGTAAAACAATGTGAGGACAAATATCACTGAAAAAACACGCTTTTAATATTTTCCATTTTTTTCATTAAAATGCTTAATGTTTTTAATAATATTTTATTTGCACATTTTTTCCCTGTTGCAGTCTTTGGGCTATCTAGGAGCTAGTACTGTGTTTTCCTCAAGAGTAAGTGACACAGCTAATGTGTAGACCTCTTATAGACTATCTTTTCTGTATTTTCCTGCACTGTTTCTTTTAGAATCTCCAGAACAATTTGTTGAAAGACAAAAATAATCCTTTGGTGCAGATATCACAGCCAAGCTGTTAGCTTGTAAGTAGTACTAGACACCAGACTGATGCTCGTCCACCTTGCTTACCATTCTTCTCATCCCACAGCTCCACAGTTGCTGGCTCCAGAGACAGAAGTACCCCCAGACTGAATGTGCTACAGACCTTATCATCAGAAGTGACAGGGGAGATTAATTCCCTTGGGCTGTGCTGATTAAGTTTACCCAGATCTTCTTTTACATTTGCCTAAACATCACCAATTCTGCAAAAGATGATGGAATCATTACTGGTTTTATTTGTTCTGCTTTAGTAAGGAAAAGTGATAAGGTTCAAATACCTACTCCTGACATGCACGCACAAAACAGTTGCAAATCTGCTAAAAGCATAATGATCTTGCTTGTCTTACTCCTGAATAGTCACAGGAAATAATGAATTAGTGCATATCTAGAACTGAGCTCAGGCATCCGGGAGATCCTTTCTAAGGAATTCATTGACTATTTCTTAGATATCTGCCTAAGATATATTTTAGAAAGAATTTTCATTTATTCTACTTCCTTTTGAGGTCTTTCTCTGAACAAAGATAAAGTTGCACAAAATTCAACCAAAATCTCTTAAATATTTTTAAATTAAGTACTAGATTCTCTATTCATAATTATCACTAAAAGATATTAAATTTCTGAATATATTTGTATCTGTTTTAAAATAAAAAAATATTTCATATTAAAAAATGAAAATGTCCTATAGTCATATCAAAATACAAAAATATTTTTAGGAAAATAAAAATGCCCTGTAATCAATACTTTATTTTCATAGTTTCATGTTCTTCATACTTTATCTCAGTTGAGTATTCATCATAAATAAATCAATATTGCTGGCTATACACTGACCTATGTATGTCTAATACCTTGACTTGATTTTATTTCTCCAAAATCAAGTAAAACAAAGTGGTAACTCCAAATGTCCAACATTACATAAAGCTCTAGTATTTATCTTATTTCCCTTTTATTCTGTTTTTTTGGTGGTTTTGTTTCTGTTGGGGTTTTTTGGGTTTTGTTTGGGTTTTTTTTTTTTTTTTTTTTTTTTTTGGGGGGGGGTTCTCTATGATTTTATTTGTTTTCTTAGACTATTATGTGCAATATCATGTTTCAGTGATTTGAAGGGGTACATGAAGCTTCTATTCCATGTGACTTTCAGGAACTGCTTTAATTTATTATATTGCTTCTTTGTTTGCAATACTCATTCCCTGGGAAAAAAAAAAAAAATAAAAACCTAAAAAAAATTAGCCAATACTTCAAGATTGAAATCAAATCAATGATGGTTGGTCATTTAGATTTTGTGAACTTTTATTAGCATACCCCTGTGAGAGGGACCAGTGTGATTTTTCTTTAGGCCTCAGCAGGTGTTCCACATGAGGTGAACAATGCCTGCAGGGGCCGTGCCCGTGCTGGGAGCCCTGTCCCGGGCAGGCCTCGCCCGGCAGCCGAGCAGGGCAGAGAAAGCTGCCGCCATCGGGCTGCCAGCGACCGCCCTTGCCGGCGGGGCAGATCCCCTGTGCCGGGGAAAATGCCCAGGAAATCGGGCTATGGGAGGAGCTTTAGCACACAAAACCGGTGAACTGCACCGCCACAGCCCGGGGGCGTTTTGTTTGGGTTCCTTGGGAGCGGGGGCTCGCCCGGAGGCTCAGCTCGGTCCCCTCCTTCCCCCTCGCCTTTTTCTCCCTGCGCTCCTGCTTCTTCCCTGGCTGCCTTCCCTGTCCGGCCCTGTCCTGCCCTGTTCGCCCTTCCCCGGGGCAGCTCGGCCCCAGGGCCCCGCAGCGCTCCGCTGTTTCCCCACGGAGCCGCCGCCCCGGCCCTGAGAGCCGCAGCTGCTCCAGGAGCGCGCCCGTGGCCGCGGAGCCTGTTCTGGGCCGGCAGGAGGGACACGCAGCCACTGCTGCTCGGGAATCGCGCCCGGCCCGCCCCGGGAGCCGCGCAGGCTCCGCGCAGCCCGCGGCACCGCGGGGTCCTGATCTTCTGCTTCTCTCTCTGTCTCTCTTTTCTCCTCTTTGCTCCCTTTTCTGTCCCCCCTTGGTAGGAACACTTGTCTTCCTTTTCAATAAATAGTTCTCAGATATAATATTGCCGCATTTGAGCTTTATTTTCATCCCAGAAATCTCTGAGAAAGAATCCTCCCCGACTCCCCTTTTACAGTGGGACAGGACACCCTAGAACTGCCAAGTTCCTGGTAATGTTGTGTTTCCTTTTTGTAAGTTAGTAGGGACATAGCTGTTATTATATTGATTACATCCATTACAATGTAATGAAGCCCATCTTGCCATTTTATTCATAAAGGTGATCTCTGTACAGGTGACAGAATCACAGATTGGGCAAGATTGGAGGGGATTAGTGGAAGTCATCTAATTCAGCTTTCCTGCTCAAGCACATCACAATGCCTCAAGGGATGCACTTGAGCCAGGAGGGAGTGGTCCCAAAATGCTGACCAGCTCTCTTGGACCCTTCTTAGCTCTAGGGCCTGCTCCCATGAGATCCTTCTGCATAGGTCTCTGAAGAGGTCAAAGTTAAATCTTCTGGAGTCCAAGGCCTGTGACTTTCAATTGTTTTATGGCAAAACTAGCTTCCAGAAAAATCTGAGTTATTCTTTCACTTTTCTCATCTGCATTACCCCATGTTCTGGTTTTGAATGGAGTAAATTTTCTTCCTAGTGACTGGTATGGGGCTGTGTTTTGTATTGATTCTGAACACAGCGTTGATAATATAGTATAATTTTGCTTTTGCTGAGCAGGGCTTAACAGAGAACCAATGCCTTTTTGTGCTCTCTGTACTGCAGTGATGGCAAGGATGTTGGGGATAAATGGGAGCTTGGGAGGTGACAAAGCTAGGACAGGTGACCCAAACTGACCAAAGGCATATTCCAGACCATGTGACATCATGCTCAGTGTATAAAGTGCAGGGAAGAAGGAGAAAGAGGGGGACATTTGGAGGGATGGGATTGGTCTGCTCAAGTGACCATTGTGTGTGATGGGGCCCTGTTTTCCTTGGGATGGTTGAACACCTGTCTACCCATGGGAAGCAGTGAACAAATTCCTTGGTTTTCTTTGTTTGATGTCCCTATTAAACTTTCTCTCAGTCCATGAGTTCTCTAGCTTTTACTCTTCCAATTTTCTCCTCGATCCTTTTGGTGGGGAAGTGAGCAAACAGCTGTGTTGTGCCTGGTTACTGGCTCAAGGTAAAGCATGAAACCCTCCATAATAATGTCATCAATATATTGCAGGTGTTCAGGACCTTCATCCCGTTCCCGTGAGCTCGGTATCAGTCCATAGCAATTGGATACCACCCCTAGGGCAATTGATTCCAGATGTACCAGACACCCCACAAAGTGGTCTGCACTCTATGTCAGTAACACTGTTCTGGTCTCAAACCCAAAACATAGCCCCATAAAAGCCACAGTGAACGAATTTACCTCTTTCCTAACCAAAACCAGCACAGGAGCTAAACACTTTTCTTTTCAATGACAAATTTTATCACTTTTTTTTTTTGCCTAGATGCTAGTAATTTGCCATGTTATCTTTTTTTCTTATTATCCCAAAATTTTTCCTCTATAACATACCATTGTTATGTACATTTATTGAGAAAATCTCACTCAGCACCACTGCAGAATATCTATCACAATGCATCACAGATAAGCTGAGAAACAACATACTTATATTACTTAAATTAATAAAATATCCAGAACACTTTTTATTTCTACTGTAGTATCAGTACTTTATTTCATCAACATCTAGTGAGAAACAGTCAGTATAATATATGCTTCTGCAGAAGTTTTTCCTGAAAAATGCTAAGCATTGATAGTTGACTATTGCATTGCAAAATTTGCAATAAACATATAACAACTCTTAGTCTTTTACTAGTAAGCATGACAATAGTATAGTAATAGTCTCTGCTGCAGTTTGAGTTCTGTGTTTTTCTTATGCAAAAATACTTTATTTTAAAATATTTGGTGTTGTTTCTTCTTTAGCCACAGAGAAGTATTCTTAAAACAGAGTGGTTAAGACTGTTGATTGCTTCGCTGCATTACAACTAGCTTGTTGGCATTAATCAGAAAGTACTATATGATTCATTAGCTGTGAAAGGCTTTAAATAATTGATTTGCAGCATGGGGGATTAACATGGAATCTCATTAACCAAGAAAGTTTGCTATAGTTTTCATTTAAGTAGAACTTATGCTTTGGAGATTGCTCGATAGGGGAAAAAAGCTATAGCTGTCTCAACAGAAACTCAGTACTGCCAATACTACAAAACTTCCATCATATTATGGATCTTTTTTTTAATAGTTGAACATATGTCTGATATTTTAACAAACCTGTGATGCACATTGGACATATTGTTTGATTGAAACATGTGGCTGATGGTTTTAATTATATTTTTGTTTGTTTATTTGTTTTGCTAAAGATTATGTGGGTTAGATGAAACTTGCTGTAGATTGACGATAAATATCAGAATTTTTTAATACCAGTGGGGAGTTCAAGTCTCACGGATTGAACTACTCTGAGTCCTGGATATTTTACTAACAAATGAGAGCAGGAAGTGGGTTACCAAGTGTAGACATTTTCAAAGACATGTTCCTTCTTTCAAAGAAGTTATATATCTACGTCTTTCTCCTTAATAGCTGCTTTTTCAGTGTTGCAGATCAGTTTCCTGAGGAGAAGCAGCCCATTCCTATTTGCTGTGTCTATTCTAGAGATTTTTTCTTCTGTTGAGTTTTAACACCAGTGACCTGGAAAAGAATTAGTTGAATGGAATTTTCTATATCTTTACCTGACTCATATCAGAGATATTCTAGAAAATAAATATTCTGATCCTTGTACAGTCTCTTTTTTATCATTAAATAAACATATTTACCAAAGTTGCTACTAATGTGTTAAAGCATCCCTCTAGGGTGAAATAGAAGAACCAAAATATATTTTTTTCAAATGACTAACATTTTTATAATAATTTATTTATCAAAAATTGCTTTCAATTTTATCAAAATTGTCTATCAAAAGATTGAATAGGGTTCCATAATGTCCGATCAGTTTTGTCCAGCCTTCCTCTTTATATCTGATATCTGCCATTTTTCAATCCTTATTAAAAAATGTAAAATAATCTGTTCATAGAAGAACTGTCTTCCTCCAAGTACTTAATGACTGGTGCATGCACTGAAGCATGTTTCTATCCCTCGAAGACTTTTCACACATCAAGCATATGAGCTATCTCTACACATCTAAGCTTTTTTGGTTACAAGTTATTACTACATCATTAAATCGAGTTTCTTCTGCTCTCCATGTCCATGGCAAACTTTGCCTTCAATATTCTTTCCCTAATGAAACAACCTGTAATAATAGTGATTTTTCTTTTATTTTGAAATGGAGTGGATCAAACTGTATTGACTTTTTTACACAGACATTTTTCAAATTCCATACAATTTTATATGTGCAATTCTTCTGCAGCACCTTTACATTTCACTATGCTCTTTACTTATTCTTTAAACCCTAACTCAGGAATATTTTACAGTTTTTCAGCTCACCTGAACCAAGTGGTGGTCTACAATGACCTACCTATTTTTTCTTTCCTTAAATGATGGATATTTACTAGAAGGGGGAGAGAGAATGGGGAAGAGTTTTGTATTTGGCCAGGTTTATATTGATTTAATCGTGCATTTGACCTCTTTTTTTAGGTTTCTTTCCTCTGTCTGGTTTTATAACCTAAACCATTCCTGCTCCTTTTCTGTTGCCAGCAGAGCAGTAGAGCTTTGGTTTGGGATACTGACAATCCACTAGCTGTTGGCTAGAGCAAAAACACTGTAAGTCTTCAAAGCATTGTAAATTTTAAAATCTTTTCTTGATACCATTTTCTGTATGACTCAGTGAAATTCTGGAATTGTTTATGCCTGCCTACATATGCATAAGAAACCAGAAATATTTCAGAAAAATATTACGAAAATTTCTTCATTTCTAATGTCTATATTTTCTCTGTTAATCTAACATAATCTAAGTATAATCTTACATTTGGCACTAAGGTATATTATGAAATTCTTAGTGTAATTCTGTAGTGTCTGTTTTAATAAGCATCATATTAAACAGTTTGGATAGAAGTGTTAACTATGACTTTTTTTTATTATTCATGTTATCAGTCCACATACAATTCCCGCATAACTTTTATGGTGCTTTTTATCATTTTATGGGAGGATCACAGGTCCTCAATGGGCAGTTTTGATCCACTGCTCGCCTAATGTGTAGCATTACTATTTTTACAGGAGAGATGATTTAGAACAATGATCAGCAGGCTGGAAAAAATAAAATAAAAAACAATATAAAAAGATCCTGAACAGAAATGGTAATGAGCATAAAATGATCTCACTTCACTGAGCTATCTCCAGTAGAGGTGAGGCTCCTTAGAGCAGAGGAGTCAAGGATTTGACACTGCTGCCACATCATATGTGCTTCTATTGCCATTAGCCTGACAGTTCTTGTAAGCAGGAATTCCAGTCTATATCTCAAAAAGGTCACCATAGGAAATTTAGGTACAAAAATTAAATCCACAAACATGTAGCAATGTGCCACTTGCTTACTTCTTTCTTTATGAACTTCAGCAAAATAATTATCTTGAACAACTTGTTCCAAGTAAATTATTATGATTTTAACATTGCGGTGCTATAGAACAGCTTGTGTTTTAGCTACATTTAAAGAGGATAAAATATAGAAAATTGAACGTGTGGGACATACTTGTGTCTGTACTATCTGTTCCTGTAAGACAGAAAAATAGACAGATAAAATTAATAAAATAAATCCAATTGTTTTCTGAAATGTTCTAAAGGTTTAAGAAATATTTCTTCCTACTAAACCAGAAAGATTCAATATAACTAAACCTTTCCAATTTAATTAAAATATACTACAGCATATTTTTTTTCTCTGTTCTGTAACAGACAGAATCTTATCTAATCATGCTAGAATCAGGTAAAAAAATCTTCGATTCTATGAAAGCTGAGTAAGGATAAGAATAGCATTGCATCTTATACCTGTTTTCAAGTTAGGGGCAAAAATATCTGATGCTAGCCTCATGAACTAGGATATGTATTTACTTCAATAAATAGGTTCAAAACTTGTTTTATTAGTTATTCTTTGGGCTTAATACTTTAACATAGCCTTGAAATTATAATATTATGTGCAGAGCAATAGTATAGTTAGGCTGTTATGACATCCGATTGTGACATAGTATGATTTAATTTTTACTTTGTGATTCTGAGTCTCTTCCATTCCTTTCTTTCTAACACATTGAATATATTTTAAAAAATGGGAAAAATAAGGCATTTGGAAGGGACATAGAGAGCACCTTTGCCAGGAAGAAACTAAGGCATGGAAGTGGAATCTGTGATTTTTTCCCCTGTTTTGCTTTTGTGATATTCTCTCACTAGAAAAGTTATTGATTCTGCATTTGATGAATTTAATAATTCTTCTGCGCCATTTCTCTTTTCCTTAATATCAAAGCTACTTCAGATGCTGAACATTCAATAAATAAACCAAATATGTTTATTTTGTCTTGGGGTAAGAAAGAAACATTATTAATGTTGATCCTTTGTTAATGTTCTTGAAGCCACCACTACCCAAAACAATGTTGATATTCTCTTTCCTCATATGTTACATTCTGTAACTTAAATTGTTTAATCATAACTAACAAAACTGTAGCCCATACAGAAATGTAAGTAAATTGCTTAGGAATTTCCAAAGTGATTGATGTGAAAGATGAAACACCACGCTCATTGGTATTACGTGGCATCATTAAAAAAATCAGTAACTTAAAGTAGCTATTGACTGGTTTTCAGATGGAAAATTGATTGCCAAAATGCATACAAATTACACTTTGTTCCCAGCACAAACTCACAAATAGTGCTTTTGTCTAAAAAATAACTTCAATATTGAAAAGAGTTACTTTCATATTACATGCTCTCAGTGTTATGCTTACATGCATTCTGTACAGATATGCAGAGAGAAAGATATAAGAGAGAGAAAAATTAAATGTACATTTTGTAAACAACATAAGTGTATTGTATAAGATTTTGGTTTTCATTAAAAATAATTGAAAATGTAAAAGAAATTAGGAAG
>WBNO01027524.1:0-48878 GCA_013400575.1 Peucedramus taeniatus | reverse complement strand
AAAGAAATGAATTTTTGCGTAGAGGCGAGAGACAATTGTTTCTTTATCTGAACCTTCTGTGTGCTGCTGTGAATGTGGGCATGGGGCAAGATAAATGTCATCTGATTTTTGGTTAGCCCTTCAAAATGCAGCAAGGGCTGGGCAGCAGGGGAGCAATACCGTCTTAAGAACATGGTCTGTAGCTTCCCTTTTTATGGTCACTTGTTCTTGAGGCTGAACAACTGGTCTCCTGCTTGTTCATTACTTTCTCAATAATGATCTTTCTTTCCACAGAGAGCTGGCAAGTCTCTTTTCTTCCAGTAGAGTGCTGTCAGAATATTTTCTTAATCAGTGGATGGACAGGAGAAAATCTGTGAAACAATCATGGGAGTTTTGTGGGAGAAGAGGGCTTGCTGTGACTGCTAGATGTGCATTACTTTCTAATGAGACAAGAAATGTATCGAAGTGTCTAGACTTTCACAAGAAGTAAGTTTGTCTGGTGGGCAGGACGAGAGAGAGAGATACATTTTTATAAATAAATTTTTATTAGTAAACATGATTTTCTTCATTGAAATGAAGAGGAAATATGAACCAGTACTATGTTAAATAGGATAAATGTTAGCTGGATGCAAATGCAAACTCAAGAGCTTTTTTTAATACTTCACTGAAACACTGGATTAATGTTTAATTCTGATGACTAAACAAATTAATAGATATATTTCTTACTAACTTAGATAAATGAGTTTTTCAGGCAATTTTGTTATTCCCTCAGGGCATGGTTTCCACTTGCCTGAATATTGCTCTAATTAGATGGTGACACAGTATCCCAATAGTTCTTTTTAAAATATAGGACCTCTGCCACTAGACAATAAGTTTAGTTTAGCTTCTTTGTTTTTAATTAATGAAAAGGAGGTCTTTTGTTTGAAAAAAAACAGATGATATTCTGGGGATACGCAGTATTTAGTATCATCCCAGGTAGGGTAGAACAGATAGACTGAATTCAGAAGATATGGAAGATATTTACTGCACGAGGAAGTTCCTATACGTTCTTCTCTGTTTTCCAATTTGTGGCTCTTGAAATAACTAAATTCTTATTTTATCAAACTAAGAATGACCCTACTCTCTAGCTGGCTTTTAGACAAAATTTACTGTTTGAAGTCTATTACAAAAATTAAAGGGCACTGAGGAAGCTGAACTTTTTAAGAACAGTTGGGTAGGTGCCGTTAACAGAATCCTATAGAAAGGTTGAGTAGGTGGTGCAGGCTGTTCTTCATGTTCTGTGTGATAACTCATGACTGGAATGTGAGTTACTAATGTGTGGTTGACATGGGAGGAAACAACCTGGCTTTAGATAATGGATCTGCCTGGAAAAAAAAAAATCCTTTTAATACCAGCTACAAAGCTGAGGCTACAATGACAGGATGCATTTTCTAACAACTGTTTACATAAAGGGTTTTTGCCTGACATAAGGCATTGCTCTGTTTCTTCCACCTGTTTATGTGACAGCTGTCACTACTCTCATTGCTCTGGTTCAGGAGCGCGCCAGAATGTGAGTCCCTGGGTGGGAATTGCCTTGGTTTTCTTCCTACCTGCTGGATGTAGAATCATTCTCAGCACATGTCAACACAAAATAATAACTTGTCTAGCTTTATCTAGAGAATAATATTGGGCAACCATATCCAAAAGTAAAGACCATAAATCTTGACTTATGGAATGATAAGGTGCCAATGAAGGTCGTCTAGTCCTTGCTTGAATTAGGGGCTGAACTAGCTTCAGAGTTAGGTCAGGGTACTTATGGCCTTGTCCTGCTGAATTTTAAATAGCTCCAAGAATCTAGATCCCCAGACCTCTTGGGGCAATCTGTTCCTGTGCTTATCCATGCTCAGTGTGAAAAAAAAGCTTTATTCCCTCTTATATCTAGCAGTAATTTGCAGTGTCTCAACTAGTGACTGTTATCCTTCTCCTTTCACTGTGCTCATCTGAGAAAATGGTGGCATCTTCTTTATAACCATCTGTGAGGTAGAAGACACTGTATTTATTCCTGAGATCTTGAAGTTAGACTTGATCTGAGTAGAATAACAGGTTATATTGAGAAGGCATGAAGAATAGAGATTTCAAGCAATAGAGATGGAAACAGAAGTCTGGTGATTAGCTGTTGGGATTTGGGATACACAGACTCAAGCTCTTGCTCAGCTCCAGTTAAAGTGTAGATCTTTCTGCCTCTGGCACAAATAAAATGTTAGAACTTTAGTTTTTCAGGGACTATGACAGGATTTCAGCATGTGAGTTTACAGAATCTCCAGTGCCAGCATAGGGTACAATCTAATTTTAAGGACTACCTTTGGGTTTTTATCTGTTTTCATAGGCAGTGATAGTGTGATATTAAGTAATTATTTGCTTTCATAAAATATGTGACTTGACAGGAATGTTCATACAGGTTTTGACTTAGTCTTAGGGGAAATTGATAAGCCAAGAAGTTTAAAAGCAGTTAAGTAGTCTTGAAATTTTGAGAATAGGCTCTTTCTACTTTTTTTTCCTCTTGAGTCAACTACATGTATTTCTGTTTAAATTCCATTTTTTCTAAATAAAAAAAAGCCCTTTACAGTCTCATTTTGAAAGAATACAAACAGCAAGTTTGGCAAATGAGGTGTATAAATGTGTGAATAGGACATAAAATGTCAGCACAGATTTGGCCTTTTTTGCATTTGCAGTTGTCACTGCCAAGGGAATAAGTGACATTCAGCATTGGCTTCAGTGTTAAAACATGGCATTCCCCTATGGCAGTGTCCCAATGAGGCAGGCAGAGTTTCAGAGTGGGAAGAGCAGAAGCAAATATGTCTTTTTTTTTCTCTCTTTCTTTTTAATGAGCGGTTTTATGATGTTTTCCTTTGTGTGAAGAAAATACTTTGAAATAGCAAAATCTAAGGCAAGGAAATTAACTGCTAGTGAAAGACTTTCTTCTATTGCAGGAGTTTTGTGCAGAGGGGAACACAGTGGGTGCCTCAGTGGCTACAGTGCTGGTCTTGGACAATGGAGCTCATTCAACTTTCTCTGAGACAGATCTGTCATTAAATGGTTCTTTCCTCCCTACCTGTGCTGTTTGAAGGGTGCTGAAAACAGAAAGCTGGAAGGCTGAGAGGGGCACAGATTTTTTTGGTTATTGAGAGCTTTGTTGATGCATGTATGATAGAAATTCTGATTTCAAGCCCCCAGCATTCTGGTGGAGTGGTGTAGCAGAATTGTCCATGTTCCATGGGCAATGATCATCCACTAGCCTTTATGCAAGGGAATGGTACCACCTGTCAGTCTCTGGATACAGAAGAACCTTGAAATCAGGCTAAAGAAGGAGAGGTCATACCATTTTGGCAATTTCAAGGTGCACAGCCTGATCAGTGGTCTGGATCATGACATCTTACCAGTCTTTCAGAATCCCTAGCTGGTGCTAAAGTGAAATGCTCCCCTGAGCAGTGCTAAATTCTACCAAACCTTTAAATGCTGAATTGTGTTCAGTCTTGTACAAGACAAGTACACGGCACCACCTTACCTTGAACTTCACTTCAAAACATTAAAGCAAAAATTGAGGTTGTGTTCTGAAAGTTGATCTTGTGATTAAAAAGAAAGAAGATACAGGGGTTGAGAGGGCTGGCTTTTATGAGTCTCTGTGGGGAAATTTGTTTTTATTGTGTCTCAGTTGCAAGAACTGCAGGAAACTGCTTTTCTATCAGAGCTGGCATGCCACCATGGAATTTATTGCTTGGAATACCTGTGATTCCATCTGAGATACCTATTGAGTACATGTGCTCTTTATTTCCTGACAAGCAAGGGGGTCATCTTTCATATAAGCCATGCTGATGAATTGTCTGGAGAACACTGGAAGAATAGGAAATTTACTCTAAAGAACACTGTCTTTGACCTTGGGTTTCCCAAGTGTTGGTTGCATTGGTCATGTTGATGACAGGGTAAGCAAGAGGGTTATTTTTCCCCTGTTGACCTGTTATTTTCACACTGTTGACCTGTTGACCCAGCATGACCCAGAGTGGGGCATGCTGTCATATGCTGGATCACCCAGCCCCTACTCATGAGTAAATGCAGAGTTTGACTGCCTTGCTTAGTGTAACCAGCCCTCTTTTTCTCTTTTTTTTTTTTTCCCCTCACAGAACATAATGAAGATATTCAATTGTTTAGGAAAGAGTATTGTATTTGTATCTCAACAGTATGTTTGATTACTTTTTTAAAAATTCTTGTATCTGGTCTCAATAAATTACAGAGGGTTTGCTCATTTGAATGTTAAGCTATCTGGTTTTGTGCCTAAGTTTATGCCTTATTTACTTTTATGTATTTTCAGTCCTCATAGGTGCAAAAGTTGATACTTATGTACACCTTGAGCTTGGATTTCAATAAGTTTTATGTATTGATTTACAGCAATGAAGGTCTTTTATTTTTGTCAGTTAGTCCTTTCTTAAGATTTTTCTTGGAAAATTTAGGTGTTTTCTTCAGTTGATATACTGTCACAAAAGAAAGAAAAGAACATAACTGAAATTAGGTGAGTTCAGGAGAACTTTTTGGTTGCTACATTTGGTTTATTCTGATTGCTTGGAGAGCAAAGGTCTGACAACAGCTCTTTGATTAGGTTCTACACTTGATAAATGTTTTCAATACATCTATTTCTGTTTTAAAACCCAGAGAACTTGCAAATCTTCTTTACCCTAGTACGCAGTCTTGGTGTCTTGACTTGGACTTGCTTCAGAGGAGAGCTTATTTATAGTTGTTTATATGTAGGCAATTTCATCCATTAATTCTGACTTGTAGGAATCTGGTTTTGAAAAGATTTCTTTTCAGTGTCATGTTCACTGACTTCCATTTCAGTGTTCCCTCTGATGGGTCCAGTTTTCAAATGTCATGTGTTCTTTTCTTGCCCAAGCATCTACATATACTCACAAGTTCTTCAATAGTGAATGAAAATAAATAAAAAAAAAAAACCAATAAAAATCAAGTGCTCTGACATGTGATCTCATTGGATTTGTTCAAAGCCATGTGGGAGAGTTTTAAAGTGTTGAAATATGGCATTTGTGATACTTCTATGGGGCAAGAAAGTACCTGTATCTAATTTAATTATACTGAGAAGGCTTGAATGTTGCCATGTTCATGATAGGTAAGATTAAATCTGATCTTTACACCTGAAATAATATCAGTGGTAAATACACTCCTTATTTTACTGACTTGCAGAACCACCTGTATCTATTAAGACACCAGGGCCCTCCTGAAGTCAGAGAGAATGCTGCTGCTGGGTGGAACTGTGTCTCCTTGGTTTGCTCTGTCTCTCCCTCCAGCTGGAATGAAATGAAATGAATATGATAAATACCAATTAGTTATGGCTTTTTGATGCAGATGAGACTTGGAAGACACCTGGCCCATCTCTTGCTGAAATGTTTGGGAATGAGCCTGGTGCTATATTTGGAACATAACTGTAGCTGGACAGATTATTTTCTGACTCACTCTAAGCCATTTAAACAGCAAAGCTCTCATCCTGCTGGGTGAACGTGGGGTGAATTTGGCTGCTGCTGAAGAAAGTCTGGATTCACTATGCAGGAAAAAAGTGCCATTAATGCTTAATGCCATTAAGCAGTTGCCACACTGGAGACTGTTTCAGCAGTTGTAATTTAATGAAAGAGGGGTCTGCACGTATGCACATGTGATTTGTGTGTATAATTTGGTACAGAGGTGTGGATTACGGTTTGCCTGCAGCTGACTGAAGATCCTTTGGATGAAAGATGACCTGCTAATATGCTGCTAAGTTTATTAATATCCAGCACAGCAGCTATTATCCATTTTATCAACAGATTACAATGCTTAGTTTATGGCTCCTTTTTTGCCTTCTCATGACTTGTCAAATTGCTTCCAACTGAGTATCAATGTTTCAAATCTACAATACCTGCAGAAAGCACTGCAAGTATATAAAATCAATCTTTCATGGTGCAGCTAATTTTCTTTGACTGCAAAACACCAGTGCTTTCTTGGTGGGAGGCATTAATGTCTATCTGCATTTGTTTTTTAAGGAACTCATAGACTTTTACTGAAAACTTGATTGAGCATCCCTCTGACATGTAGAACTTGCTGTATTGTATGACCTGAGTGCTGTACTTGTCACCCAGCAATCCAAACACAGAGCATGCAGATCAAAACCAAGCACAGAGTTTTGCTGTGGAGTTTTCCTGCTGGAGAATTTTTTTCTTGATGCAGCTCTGGAATTCTGAGTAATTGAATAGCAGTGATTGAGCATAGATAAATTACCCATGTATTAATGATTTTGGAATTAATTTCAAAGCTTATTGAAAGCTTATTTGTGGACGAGTCTTTTCATTTCTTAGTAGCTTCTGAAACATTCAGATGTCAAGTAATTAATTCAATGATCTGCATTATTCTAAGGTGATTGGTATTTCAAATATGTTATTTGAAGTTTGACAACTTTTAGCAGAAAAGAGCTTTGCATGTTACTTATACTCTGCTTCTGTTCCTTGAGCAAAGATATCTGAATTAATGATTTAATGAGTGAAGAGGAAAGGTTATTGCTCACCATGGTTAATTGCTACCATATGTCCTGTGCTTGCTTTGCTGCCCTTAATCCTCCTAAATCTTGGGAAAATTCTGGTTGGTTGATGTGTCTCAGGATTATCTGGGAGAGGACATCCACTTGTGGTGTAGTGGCCAAACTGCACCTACTGTGAGATCCCTTCCCAAGCAGGTTTACTGTTGGTAGGAAAGCTGCTCCCCACCTGCTCTTCCTTACTGCAGAAGACTTTGTGCATCCATTGCCACATCATATTCTTCTTCCTCTTCTCTGGCATGATATGAAAAGGTATCTGTATGGAAATAATATTGCTCCAAAACATAATGCACAATCAGAGCTGTTGCAATAGACTGCTGCAGTTCTGTGCTGGGCCCTGGCATGAAATGTCCTGGGGACACTCCAAGAGCACTCAGAGCACTGTGCTGGCTGCTAATGGCAGCACTTTGCACTGTCATCCTTGATGGATGCTGGTTAGTAGGTCCTCTCCCTCTCAGAGCTGTATCTGGTTTTGGCTCTACTTTACTGCAAATAGAGCTGTAGACTGGTTTTACAAAGCCTTAACACTTGACTAGTGGTGCACAAGCAATAGAAATGTCCCAGAAATTTTTATTTTACTTTTTAGTTTCCATGAACTGACACAGATTCAGGGTATTTTAAGCTGCTAAGGTACCCAGACAGGACAGTTACTTCCTGCAGACAGAGTACTTCAACCTCAAAGGAAAAGCACTGTGCTAAATAAGCTTCTCAGCCTGTAATGTGAATTTTTGAGAGTCTTAAAACTACTATTAACTGCTGTTCCAGTCTGGTTTTGTAGGCTGGATATGGATCACTTGTATTACAAAATTTGTGGATCATAACTCAAGTGAGTTACTGCTTTGTTCTTCTGGATTTAAAAGAGGATAAGATGCAAAGAGCAAACAGGCTTAGGGATGGGAGGAGGAGGAGGAACATAAGACTCCATGTTAGAAGTGGCAAAGCTTGCACTTCATGAGATTAATTCTGTTTCTGCTATAAAATCACTTAACAGGGCACAGGAGATTTTTTCTTTGGAGATTTTTGAGCTCAGGGCTTTTCACTGGTTATCACTGAAACCATGTATCAGCTATGGCTGTTTGAAATTTCTGTACAAACTGAGAATTGAAGAAACTGTTGCTATAGTATTCCCGGTGGAAAGTACTTTTCTGCTAGTGTGTTTACAGATCTGAAGAGGATGGTAGACATGTATGGACAGCCATAGATGGAATAGGAACATTGTCAAATTAGACTGCTGACTTTGAAAATTTCTGTATAGAAGTAGTGTTTTTATAATTATATTATCCACTTGTTTAGAAATTCTAGCTGGTTTCTAGGATCTCTGTGAGTGGTAGGTGCTAGAAAACATTGAGTCTTCTCTAGAGTGCTCACAAAAATTGGACTGTTCCACCTCTATGGGACAATACATGTAAATATATACATATGTATTCAAAGAAAATTAGAGATGAATGCAAATGGAAATCTGACAGAATTCCACAGCCCCACCCCTATACCCCAGCTTAGCCTTAAGTTTAGCCTTAAGTTAATTCTGTTGATTTACTCTAGTAGGGAGAGGAAAAAGAGCCAAGGAGGGAGGTTTCAAAACTTATGTACTCCCTCAAAAAACGATGAAGTTAGGGATTTTATTTTGTAAACAGGCTTCTGTATTGTCAAGTAGACCCTACAGTACAGGAAATATCTAAAGTAAAGCTACCCTTCTGCCTTTAGTGCTTTTATATGCTCCACAATATATCTGGGCAGCTCTTTCCAGTTGGAACCTTGCCTCGTTTTGATGGACTGGCAAGTGAAAGAGGCAGCTGTTAATGTTTATTTTCATCCTTCATAGAACCATAGAATGGTTTGGGTTGGAAAGGACCTTAAAGATAATCTAGTTCCAATCCACGGGTAAGGACACATTCCAATAGACAAGAATTCTGGCTGGGAATAGGAACACATGCAGGATGGATGTTGCGTTCTAATGAAACCGTAATGGCAGAGACACTGGCAGAAGGCTTGTTATGCTGTAATAATCTGAATATCTGTATAAAATAATGAATTAATGTTTTAGTGAAACTTCAGTCTTGCTAGACCCACTATTTTTTTTTTATTTTCTATAAGTTTTCTTATTTCTTGATTTTTTTTTTTAATGAGGTGGAAAACTGAGTATCCTCTTCCTGAGACTAGTGGAGGTTAGGTGAGACCATGTCTCTCATACTTAGAGATTAACTTCACAAAATTGTTTTCTTCTTTTAAGACTTCAGGGAAAAATACATTTCTCTTGTTTGTAAGTTCCAGATGTGTGCAGAGTTGCATTTGGAACTAATTAAAAAAGTTTGGAGGTGTTATCTTGTGTAGCAATATTGAATCAAGGTGCATGGAGATAAAAGTTCTTTGTGTGCTCAAGCCTAGCAAGCAAAGGCTGTGAATTTCTAGTGAAATCTTTCCTACTCTGTGGCATAATTGCATTGTGAAAATACTAGTTTTTTAAACTGTATAATGAAATACTTCTGCATCACAGGAACTGCCACTAATATTTTCCCCTTCTTTTCTGCTGTTCCCACTTTCATTCAATTTATCTTTTATTCTTGAAAAATCTTTGATATTTATTTTCTGCATTTTTCTTGGTGGTATTTAAGTCTTACTGCAGTGTCAATGATTAATTTTTTTACAGTATTCAAGATATAATATAAATATAAAGAGATATAAAAGTTTTTTAAAATTTGTATTTATTTGTTTTTAAAATCCTGCACAAGCCATTGAAAATAAAGCAGATGAACTATTTTAAATGCTATTTTGCATTACTGTATTTGCCTACCTTCCAAATTGGATTGTTTGAAAATGTCAGAGGGAGAAAATTTCCACTTTCTGTAATCCTCAACTTTTGATTGACCCTTGGATTTTGTCACTTTACAGCTAGCTATGATATACTCTACACAGGCCTGCTTTGAATGAAGGAAGAGTGCTGGCAACATAAAAGGCTGGAGAGGCAGGGAAGTAGAAGACCCCAGGCAAATAGAAGTACCTGGACAACATGATGGTGAAGAAGCAGAGATGAAAACAGAGAGATTCATACCTCAGCCTGTAAGATAATGGTTCCCAAATCTGTAAAGTTGAAGAGCTGTGTGTCACTCTGCTCTGAAAGTTTGCTGCTCCTTACAGCAAGGGGAACTTTTTCAGGACAGTAGGAGCTGCGGGGCTGTGACCACAGCAGAGCAGCCTCTTTGATTTTAGTAGAGATAATTTTTGGAAAGTTTGGAAAAAGTGGCAGTGGGTAGAAGCTGTGAAGCCAAATGGTGAGCTGCATTCTAGGGGCACCTAGAGTCAACTAGTGCATGTGTAGTTTGTCATATATTATTTTGAGAGTCCTTAAGACAGCTTTACTTTTTGTAGGGGATCAAATTTCTGGGCAGCACAGATAGGAGGGGCAAGGACATGTATTCAGGCATTGAGTATTTCAAACTAGAGAAGCATCAGAAATAATCTCTAATAGCCAAAGTGGAAAGGCATGTTGTGTCCTTTCCTGCATCCCTGGAGCCTTTTACATCCATAAGGCAGCATCTTTGTGACACTGATTCCTGTCTCTGCAGATCAGCAGGGTGTTCTTCAGGCATGATGGTAGGGTACAGGCTTTACCTATGATTATCTGCCTGCAATTACCTGCCTTTCAAAACTGTTCCAAAGAAGAGATCATCACTTTACCTTCACCTAACAAATGGACAGGGAATGTTTGCAAGCTGCTAAATTTGAATAAAAGCCTTTTGGAGTGAGTAGTTAGTATGGCTGGCACCAGAAGTCCACTGCAGGTCTTGGGCTTTTTGTATTCTCTGGTGTATTGCTGCAAACTACAAGAAAAACAGAGATAAAAGGGAGGAGATGATTCCCTAGAACATAATAGAACAGCAAAATGTTCTAATATGGCTGGCAGGTTTGCTTATCTAGTGCTATTTTAAGCTAATGAAAGCAGTATTTCATCCTTGGATCAAGGTTTATACATATTCTTACAGTTGTGAGGGTTGTCAAAGTAATTGATGTACTGCCAAAACTGCAGTGAGGATACAAATAGATTTTTGTGTGGGTTGGAGTAGATCTCATGGTAATTTAGTGGCAATTGGTGTGTGTAGGAAGACTATTTAGTCCCTTGTTCTGAGGTAAAAACAGTCCATTTGTAATGTGGATCTTGAGGAATATGGATGTTGCCTTCCTGAAGAGGGCCAGTAATTTATCTAACTTTGTATTTTGCTTGGATCAGCGGCCAAAACAACAGAGGAAGATGCAACCCTCTTGAAATTTGAATCCTCCTATGGATGGCCTGGACTAGCTTCTCTTTGCATCTGTTTATAAGCATTATATTTTGTCCCTTTAACATGAGCAAAGTTCTGGTCCATGTGATCAGCTGCTGGTTTGGACGGTTTGTGGGAGAGGGAGGAAATCATTCTTAAAGCTTTCTCTGGGTATCTATCAAGGAAGCAATGCAGTGCAGTAACCTTCAGAATCCAGCATTTCCTGTGTGCCAGCAGAAAGCTATGTGATCTTTCTGGGTGGTGAGACTCTGTTCTCCTCCCTGTGTTCTTCTGCTACAGTGCAACTGTTCCGTGTCTTGTCTCGTGGTGTGTTCTGACCCAGACTACTCCAGATCAAGGGCTGGGCCAGAGCATATGGTACTTCTTCTCTGTGCTTCTCATCATAAGAAAAATGAGGCTCAAAGGGGAGAGAGAATCAAGCTCTTCCCCCCCAATCTGTTCTGTTACTGTAGACCTGAACAGTTCCAGTGTGGATCACTACTGTGAGTTCAAAAGCGTTTCTAGGTCACTCACTTTAGATACAGGAAAGTATCTTTGTGCACTTGACAGAGCCACTTTGTGTTAATTTATTATGCCTAAGGGTGCTTCTAGTTAGGAGTTAGAGAAGGCTGCCAAAGGTGTTGAATGAGACCATGTATTTCACTGAATCAACAGATCCTTCTATTTCTTCCTAGTATCAAAAAATTTAATGGTTCTATTCCATCCCATTGAACCATGTCTTTTGCTCTCTTGAAATTAGAAACCAAGCTCTTAGATACATGCAAGATGTATGATTGCTTTCTAATGATATATGTTAAATTCTATATGAGTTTCTTTATTTTGAGAAGCTTCACTTTATGCTTCTGAAGTTGTCCCTTTTGATATAATGTCCCTTCCAAGTAGAAGTGATGAGATCTTGTGATGTGTCAGAGAGAAGCAGGAAGAGAACTGGTCCAGTGTTTTGGCTTCTTTCTTTCCAATGAAGAATGACAGGGACACTACAGACAAGAGTGTGGGAGGACTCTGAGCGCAGTAAAATATAGGCAAAGACAGATATGTGTGTAAATGACCTGATAAAGAGGAAAGAAGAAGCTTACTGTGTTCAGTGACTTTTCCTGAAGATGAACTGCATATTTTTTTTGCTGTTCTTGTTGCTATACACTTTAAGACAGCTGGAGTTGAAACTCTTTTTTTTTCTTTTTTAAATCAGCAAGGTAGAGGGAAATATGTAGTGTTTTGTTTGGGGAAAGTCTACCAGTGATCTGTTTCTGCCATGAACCTCCAGTCATTAGTTACTGGTGTTAGTGATACCATCTATGTACAGGTTGATGTTTATCAGCTCAATGGCACAGTGAGAACTTATTTGTTTGCTTTTATTTTGTATGATTTGGTATGAATATGAGTTATAAGCTTTAAATGCATGAAAAAGCAAAGTGAGAATGATAATATTTTCCGCTAACTATGCATTATTCTTTTTATTATTTTCCTTTTTTTCTTTGTTTGTTGGGGCTGAAGGCAGGGGCTAGGGTTAGGAAGTTCATCTATTTTAATAGTTGAGCTAGGTGATTTCAGTTTCCTTTCATTTAGGTACCCTTTTGCAGTTGAGATGAGAGCACACTAACAGATGATTTAAGCCTGAAAATAGATTTCCTTTTCTTATTGCTTTTTATGATCTGCACAGAAACTGTCTGTGATTTTTCAAGGGTTGTTTTATGACTGAAAACCACTGAAGTATCAAAATCGGTGTGTCGGGGGAAATCGTTATAGGATCCGGCCGGTAGATGGTGCAGTCAGAAAAATTATCCTGCTGAGACCTCGGCTTGAACAGGGAAATTTTGGGGTTTGTGTAGCAAGGTCTTTGGCTCCCGAGACAAATTACCTGCTTGGTTTGATTTAATATTTTCTTCTGTGAAAGTGGATGTTGCAGTCTGGTAATCTCAGCCGTGGAATTTAGAGCCAACTATACCTGCTATAATGCTCAAAACGATGAGTTTGGGAGTAAATATGCAGCTATTCTGCTCAATGGTTGAATGTGCTGTTAGATTAAATCCTGTCTACCCTATAGAGTGCAGACTAATGCTATGACAAATCTAGTCTTTCATGCTTGGCCAAAATATTTTGGAGCTTTTTAAGGTGACCTGCGGCTGGACCTTTTGAGATATCAGTGTGCTCCAACTTGGTTGCCTTTTAAACCGGAGGTCTTCCTATTTTAAGGTCTGAGAGTCTCTGGTTAATTTGAACATTGTCTGAGAAATGCTATTTTCCTTGGGGTGCTGTGAATAATTGCTCTGAAAACATTCTGCAGCATGGCTAAGTTGTTAAGCTGCAGATTTTTAATGCAGCTTTTAGATGCCTGTGCTTGGAAACATTTGGTGTGAAGGATCAGCTACTGCAATATGTGTCAAAAATATTAGGGGGCACTATGAAGAGCAAAATCTTGGTTAACTTTCCAGAATCTGAGCTTGTTGCTGATGGTAAAGAGCATTATTAATCTGAAATTGTTGGGAGGATTTTGTTTGAAGTTTTAAATTGACACTCATAAAGGCAGAACGTATACCTCTGAGTTGGTATAAAACTGAAAGTATAGTTCTCTGCTGTGTACTGACTATTCAAATGGTTATGCACTCAAATGAATGTTTTGTGATTACACAATGAAAAATTACACAGTATTTAAGGAATTCAAGGAAATATTTTATGATGATCTGCATCAGTCCTTTAGCCTGTGAAGCGTGCTATTGGCCATGGAACAACCAAAGGAAAACCATTTCTTGGTTCTTGAGCACAATCTAAAAATTATAAGGATGGGATCAATAGCTGTCCAAGTACTGTGATTTTGTTTCTTTGAACAACTTTGTGTGTAATGTTGACTCCATGCTTTGGAAGGGCTGTTGACAAGACAAGAGAGGACTGGGAGTAGAAGAGGAATGGTAGAGTATAAAGTGAGACAAATTTTTGTAAGTTTGGCTAAAAGAATGTGTTCAGTCTTGATGGCTGCTTAAATTTCTCAGCACTAAGGCCAATATTTTCAAAAGCAATTATAACAGTTGCATACATCAATTTTATGCATCAGGGCACCTGTGTTACATTCTTTGCTCTCTATAAATGCTCAATTACTGCTTTGCCTATTATTAAAAAGATCTATTCTTTCAAGATAATGCTAATTGAACATCTGAAAATTAAGCTACTCAGTATCACTAGTAGAATCTGGTGAATTAAGCCAAGCTTGAGGAATAAGCTAATATTGATCATTTTGGCACAAAGTGGATAGGAATAAAGTGCTTGTAAAACTACTGATCCAGGGTTTGCTTTTTTTGTTGTTTGTTTTGTTTTTAGAAAATTTAACTGTTTTAGAAGACTCAAGCCACTTTTTAACCCAGTCACACTGCCAGAGACATATTTAAACTAGAAAACTTTTCATGCTTCCTCTGCATGGAGTTGTCTCGCACAGATCTCCAGTTAATGAATGTCGTGTTTTAAGTCCAAGTAGTGCACCAAGTTCTGCTGCTGTTTTACATCTGTGAAATAACCTTGCTTCCAGGATTCCTGGTCCCCTGCTACAGCGGAGAAAACTATATACTCCCCAAGACTTTCCTAACTGCTGTTTGCAAGTTGTCAACTAAAAACTTGCACTGGTGTGCTGGCACTGTGAATCGTGGTATGCAATACCCAAAATGTCAGGGGAATTGCCTGTTTCCCCACGAAGTGTTGCCTCTCCTCTTCTTACACTTTGAGTTTCACTATAAATGCCATTTGCTTGGTGTTGTGAGGCTGGGGGTAAATCACAGGTGCTCTGTTTGTCAGTGGGTTATGAACTTGATGTTCTTGGAGAATTTAGGGACTTTTTAAACAAAGAGCATGTTATTTCTTTTGCAAATGTTGCTTTGCCATTGTTCCAAAGCTGGCAAGAGACTGTGTGTTTTTAATCTTCAGCCTTCTCAGCTCGGAAGAAGATGTGCTATTAATATCACACAGCTCCTTTAGTTAGGTAATTAGCACTGGAACGACAATGCTGAGAAATCAGGGATGGGAAAAATAATAGGCTTTCCAGGCCTTAACTGTCTATCTGTTACTACAGTAATCTTTTAGCCTCATTCCCCTATGAACTAATATCCTCAGTGGTACTGTCATGTCTATAACTTTATTCCCATCAATGAAGCTGCACAGCCTAATAGATCTGTCCCAGGTAAGCAGTTTTCCCTCTGCAGAACATAGATGCTTTGCCTACTCAATGGTCCGTGTCAGCTATTAAGTACTGACAATGGTCTTCCCTGAACAGCCTTTTAGCAAACAGCTTATTTCAGTGAGCTTGCCTGGTGCAACAGAAATGATGAAGGGTGGGTGTTTTTTTTATTTTTTTTGGTTGCTGTTTGGAGTTCTTGATAATTTAATATTCAGTATCAATTCAAGCAATAGTTGTATCTTTATGTAAGTGTATTGGGTCAAAAATGCTTACTCAACGTGGCTTTTTAAAAAAAAATGGTGCACAAAATGCAAGCTGCTTTTAGCAGTTCATCCTTCTGGTCACAGAACACATTTATTAATCATTCAGTACATTTTTGCCATTTGATAGCTGAGAAAACCTTTGATGATGCATTGTTTGAGTTCATTGGTTTGGCTTGGGTTTTGTTTTTTTAGCTTTTTTTCTTTGTTTTCCAAAGGGAGAAATGGTAAAATATAGGATTTTCCTTTATGTAATGTATATGTATTCTTTGACTTTCTCCAGCCTGCTGTTACTAAGATGATTAATTGCTCATGCTGGAAGATAGGACTCTTTTCAGAGTCCTCTTTATCTGATAGGGGCTAAATTCATTGGGGGTGGGGAGAGGAAAATATATTGGATTTAGCTTACAAAATAGTTTGTGCATTTTAGAAGTAAAGTTTGAAAGAACCCTAGCATTTCTGGGAGAGGCATGAGAGAAAAAGGCAGCTCCATGAAGTGAATCATGTTTGTTGTTTAGGAGCTATTGGACTACTTGGCAATGGGAAGAGTTAATTCTATATGTGCACAGGAGACTTAATTATGCATTTATAGAAGTGCATTCACCTGCAAACTGAGCCTCTGGACTGCTCGTATGGCACCTTGTGCAAAGTCATTCACTGTAGTGTGAGGGCATGTCTTCAGAATCATCATCTCCAGGGAAAACCATCTCAGTTTGTCTCACTGGAGAAGTGTACTTGGTGTCACCTTTCTGGGAGGGAGGATGGACTGTCATCCTGTGGACCCAGCTGGATCCTTGGAGTCTCCAGAGTATGGGGTCACTCTGTGTGGATGTTTGCTACACACCTCAGGAGAGATGCTGGAGGGTGGCAGAGCCTAAAGGAGGAGCAGGGAGAGAGGCTGCTCGGGATCCAGAGCTTTGGGTGGATTTTCTCAAATAGTACTCACCCTGGAGGAAGGTCCCAGCTGATCCTAGTGAGAGGCAGAGATAGCCTTGGGAAGGTGACAGCAGAAAAACCTGTTTTCACTGGCCATGCTCTCTCCTGAGCTCTGATGCTACCTTGTATAACAAGAGCTATTTGCTGAGGATTTCCTTTAGTCTGGGGTTGCATGGACAGCAAAATCTCTGTAAGATCACTATGACTTGTATGACAATAGTCATAAGTAAAGGATCCAAAGTGATTTCTGACCTGCTTTGTGGCCTGGAGTCAGGATTCTCTATTGTAACCTCTGTTGTGCAAAGGGTGGCCTGTGTGGATCCCCTGCTTTCCCTCTCTGTGTTTCACTGTGTGTGCCCTTCTGCAGGGGGTGATGAGCAGAGGGGCTGGCCTGGCACAGGCTGACTTTCATCAGCTGCTTCTTCTGTGCTACAAAATGAGGAGAGATCCATTTTCTTTAGCAGCTGTGAGAGTGCCCCTTTGGTGGTGCTGACAAAAGTTCATCTGCAGCCCCATCATTTGTGTAGGAAGGTTTCCACTGGTTTGGTTCTTCTCCAGAGCCAGTCCCACTTTCTGTTTTTGCTGCAATGATATCTATATGCCACTGAGGAAAGCTATGGTGTCCTCATGTGCATCTCTAAGCTCTTGTGACAATCCAAGCCTCTTGCTTTGTTGCATGTAGCAGTGTTAGGGCTGATCTAAATCCAAGTGGCTTGGCTGGCTGTAGAGTTTTTGACTGGAATGGGGAAAATGAGGGAAAATTTTGTGAGAAGGGAAAATCCACTTTCTTTTGTCTCTTTCTGTCTCTTTCCCTACCAGCTTTATGAAATTAAAGCTGTAGCTTTCAGATCTGTGTATTTTCAAAAATTATTGCCTTCTATGATTGTTTCCTGTAAATGAAAAATAAAACCAAGAATTTCATTTACTTCTAGAGTAAATAGATTTTCTCTTTTTCGTTGAACAAAGTTATGTGCACAGACTTTGGTTTTAGCAGAACATTTAGTTTTCTACACCTAATTTTCTGCTTCTGCTTGTCTTCCTTATCACCACCCCAAGCTGCTCCTCCCACTCCAGATGAAACTTAAGAGGGGGCTGGAGTGCCAGAAGTATCAGACTGATCTCTTAGTCACCTCAGAAAGTTCTGTTTTTTCAATGAGTAAGTTAGAGAATAAATGAGCAGCACTGGAGGAGAAAAAAAAAAAAATGGGGCTGTTTTGGAATGGAAAGTACCTGTCACCTCTATCAGCTCTTTTCTCCAGCCTCCACAAATGCAAGCATTAATCCTGTCCCAGAATATCACCTGATAGTCTAACTCTGAAGCCCCCATTTCTGTTAAGACTTTGCTGCCTTCCTCTCAGTATCATTCATACTCTATAATTATGTTCTGAATTCTGTGAAATGATTACTTTCTGTAAGTGGGCTGAACTAGCCATTTGGTACATAGTGCTCTAAATAATCCATCTTTAAAACAGGCTGGATGGTCTCTGGAAACTTTTCTAGCACTTTTTCTGTTGTGGGCATGAGAAAACACTGTCAGGTTTTTGTTTACACAATGTAGTTCATAGGTTCTTCTTCTGAAGAAAAAGAAAGCTTGTTTTTGATATCAATTTCTTCTGCCCAAGACTTGCTGACTGCTGCTACCTTACTTTGTCCATGTAAGATGAAAGACTTTTGCTACCTGCTATAACTGACTGATGGATGATGTGCAGAAGAATAATAAAAATCCAGTGTGAAAGTTGTAGGCGAAAGTTATGTGAGGGTAATGTATATCCTTAGATAAAGAGGTCCCAAATATATAGTTTATCCAGGGAAATTTTGGATGGGATATTGGTCAGGCATTGCAAGTGGTGGAATCACCATCCCTGGAAGCGTTTCAGTAATATCTAGGTGTGGTACCTGGGGGCATAGTTTAGCAGTGGGCTTGGTAGTGCTGAGTTAACAGTTAGACTCAAAGACCCCAAAGGTCTTTTCCAGCTGTCATGATTCTATGATTTTATGAATGTTTTACATGCTGTACTGGTGTGTTTACAGCAACTTCTGAGTAAGAGGCTGTGTTTTGCCCCCTACAATAAGGTAGGAGTTTCTGTAACTGGGCCATTTGTTATAGTTACAGAACAGATTTATCAGAATAAGTTGCATCTGGGGATGAACAAGAAACAGGAATAGCGCAGATAAAATACTGTTATTAAAACATATTGAAATGCTTCAATAATAATCTGGATAACAGAAAAGCTGAAAAACTCCATCAGCTTTTTTACTTCGGTTGAGCAATTAGATCAGAGAAGTCAATGGCACCTTGTACACAAGAGAAAATCTAGGAGCATCACTGTCTGAAGAGCCCAGCTGGAAAGTGACATGATGGCACATTTCTTCCTGCCAGTGATGCCTCCTTGTCATCAGAATTGTCATCATTACTGCTCTTCTTTCAGGTTGCTGTACTTGGCTATTCATCAGATTTTCTCCTGCTTACTAACAAAATATATCCACCACAGCTTTGGGTGGTGGCTCGAAGAGTTGCTGCTTTTTTGTGTTGGGAGCAGTAATGTGATGACATAAACAGCAATGGATGCTTCTAGGGTGATAAAAGAACTGCAATTAGGCCCTAGGTGTTTTTTATCAGTTTTATTTTCAATATTTACATAAATACCTTTTTTCTTTAACATGTATGTAGCTGAGTTGGGTGTTTCATGCAAACTACCTAACTCAGAATTCCTTCTTGTATTTCTTATTTCCAGTCGTGCCAGAAAAATAAAGCCCGTGTTATGCCTCTATAATATCAAAATTTTAGAAGGAATGTAAAATATTGGGTTCCTATCTATTTTTCTTTTTCCCCCGTGGGTTTCTTTTTTTGTGGCTGTGTTTATTTTTTGTTGTGTCTTCAGCACTGGGAAAAGCATTTGAGTAATGCTTCACCCTGTCTAGGACTTTTTCCATTACAAAAGACAGTCACTTTTCTGGTTGTTTTTTATTTTATTTTTGTTGTTGTTGTTGTTGTTGCTTGTTTTGTCTATTTGTTTAGGTTTTTTAGTCCTAAAGTACCTGGATTTTCTCTTTCCCTCTCAGTGGATAATTTTAATTATTAAAAAAACCCTTTTTTAATATTGAGTGCCCTCTAGATATTGTTTAAGGACCTGTAAGTTGATTCTGGAAAAAAAGTTATTTCACGATGGTGAAAAGGCAAGTTTTGGGATCCTTTGCCTCTTGTTTAGAGCTGTTTGTGGAAAAACACCCTTCTTATTTGCTGGATTGGAAGGATTCTGAATTTGTAGGGTCGCTGCACTTGGATTCATTGTCACTGTTGTAAAATTGAGTTAGGTGGTGCCTAGAGTATATTTAGGAGTTTAACTGTGTAATATTTTAACCTACTGTGAAGGTAGGAAAATAAGAAAAGTTGGACTATTAGGTTTATACTGAGTACAGAACATGTTAAATTTTAATGAGTTATCTGGAGCATAAAAGGGAACAAGCACAGAATAAAAGTAGTAAGATTTTATCATTGTTGCAGAAAATAAGAGGAATATTATGTTATTTTATCTTAAAGAAGGATGGCAAGATGTGGTTTTAATATTGTTGGAAGGTGAAACAGTGGAGTCCATGTTGGAAAATGTAGTAATGTTTGAGTTTTTGTAGTAAATGCCGATCTCAAAAATACTTCTGTTGGGAAAGATGAATGTGTGTGATCAAATGTGATCAAAGATAGGTGATCTTATACTTGAAAAATAAAATCATGATGAATGCCCTGGCCTTGGCTACTTTGTGCTTACAGCATGTCATTAAGCATATCCTTGAATTTTTATTTAAGATTTTTTTAATCTTTGTTGTTGTTCAAGACATGTAGCAATTTATAATTAGCTAGTGTTCATTATTATTTGGAAAAGGTGGGACAGAAGAGAAGCTATGGCCTCAGAATTGATAAAACTTGTCTAACCAGCAATGCAGTTACAATGATTGTTTTGAGAAGACCTCATTTTTGCAGCAATGCTTGCTTCACAGATTACCTTTCTCTGCCTCATATTGACAGGGCAAGAGAAAGGACATGGTCAAGATACAACTTGAAGAATAAAAGAGACATCTTTTCTATGTTTCTGTGATATCTCTTTAAGTGTTGCATTTGCTTCCCATTTAAGTAAAATATAAACCAAACTGCAAATTTGCAGAGTGTGCAGCAGAGTCTCTCTTGACAGGAAACTTGAGGGCAGTTATAAACTGGCAGATAAAAAAAGTGTTAGTTTTGGCTGTGATGTACTTGGCAATTACTTCAACAAGAAGATCTTGACTTTTGTTTCCCCCCTAATTCCTATCTCCTACCTGGTAATACATATATGACATCTGTCAGAATTCTGCCAATCAGCTGGCATGGTTAGACATCATTCTGTCTCTGCTTCAGAAATGTCTTTTTCCCTCTAGCCCATGGAAGCCTGAAAAGGAAATGTCTGATGACAAAAAGACCAAAGTTGGTAATCATTAAAAGGCCATATAGAAAGAAATAGATTCCTTTTTGCAGCATTTAAAGTTGTGATTTGATTCAGAAATACAGGCTCCCCCTGAAGTTATTTTCTTTAATATGGGTTTTTCTCTTTTTTTTTTTTCCCCTGGAGTTCATTTGTTTTGTTTGCTTTTTTTTTAAATAAATGCCATACAGAAGGCCCCCAGGTATAATGAGTACTTAGTATTGTAATTCTGACAGTTTTTAAGGGAATGAACTTCAGGTTTTAGACCTTATCTGTAACCAAGCTGGCTTTTCTCCTAGATGGGCACATCTGATAAGGGGTCTGACATCAGCATCATAATGAATTCTTGATTTGTCACATCTCTCAGACTTGTTCTAAGGTCTTGCTAGTCCCTTAAGGGACCTGAGGGTGCCCTTAGCCATCTTTCTGAAGGAGTTTGCTCTGAAGCCAGGACTGAAATCCTAAAAAGCTGTTGGTTGGTTTTTTTTTTTTTAATATCTTTTCTTTCATATCTTTTCTTTCTCCCCCTGCTAACAGACTGGTGAACCTTGATCTTTCCAGATTTTATCCTCTAGAGTTTTGAGAAGCTTCTTTACCTCAAGCTCATTGTAAACATTGCACATCCACTGAACACAAAGAGCTCTACTTGACCAATCGCAAATAAGCAATATAGTCCGCTTGGTCATGGGTAAATATTTCACAGAAAGATCTGTGTGAATAAAGATATGAAAAGTCCATTGTTTAAATAATTTTCAGCGAGATATGAGAAGACATCAAGACCATTTTGTCACTGAAGAGATCAAACTGGCTCTGTTCAATTGTTGGTTAAAGCCTGGTTTTGTTTGTGCCTTGATATTTGTTTTAGTAATGCTCGGTCTCAGTGAATACATATTTGGTATCCTGCAGAAAGCAGCTTAAATTGTGTGCAGAGAGGTGCAGTCCAAGACTCCTGATGGAGCACTTAAGGATTCAAGAGATTTGCATTCTGAATAAGAAGATCCTAATTTCTGTGAATAAACTGATATCCTGGTACACTTGACTACTGCACGGATTGCCAGTGTTGGTTGGCGTAGGTTGTTTCTTTTTTTTTTTTTTTCTTTGCTTTGATGGGTCCAGAGGTACAATAAAATATTTTGGTAGCTGAATGGATAACTCTATTTAAACTAGCAAATACTTAGCAACTGAGTGTTATAAAAGCAAAACACCGGCGCTGGTGTCTTGACAATACACCCCTTGACAATAGTGGATAAAATGCCACAATTCAGTAGTAAAACTCTGCCATTGATTAGAAAAAAAAGTATTTAAGCAAACATTGTACTGTTTGATGCAAGAATACAAATGTAGTAGCTCTTTGCTAACCCCAGTGTGTAGCCATGGTAAATAGTAGGTGGGGTGCAGTTGCCTGACAGTCTTGTCACGGTTTAGGAATGGTATTCTCCAATTAAGTGCTCCCATCACAACCCCACTGCTGCTTGATTTCCCCACTTTTGCCCTTCCCTTCCCCACTTTTTGATGGAGAGCAGATTTGGAGGCTCAAAGGCAAAGATCATTGGTTGAGCTAAGAACAATTTACTGGAAATGACAATGGGACAAGAAGACAAACAGTAATAACAACGATCCTAATGACAGAGGGTGCAAGAAAAAAAACTATTCACATGGAAAGTACAACCAATAATGGACAGTACTGGACAGCTCCCCATGCCAGGGTAGGAACCACTTCTCCCTGGAAGAGAGTATTTTTCCTGTGCCCTGTCAGTGATGTGAGGTGGTACAGAACAACCTCCATGGCCTGGCCATGCACCCTCCTGGATACTGGAAAAAATTAACCCTGTCCTGGCTGGAACCAGGACTCCTGCCAGTAGGAATTATGTTTAAATTAAATTGTTGCAGAAAACTGCGCAAGTCTTACACCAGATTTAAGAGCAGCTATTTTTTACTTTTCTTGTTCTGTGTTGTCTTTGATGCAGAGACTGCAGAAGCTGCTTTGGACCCTTTCCAGAAAGTTATTGAAATCAGTCTTCAGTAACTGTATTGGTTTTTACTGTGCACCAAGGTCACTGAGCTGCATGAGCAGACAGCTGTGCTAAAAACAGGATTTGAGGATTTTAGAAGGTGTCTTTTTACAGTTTGAATGAATAAGGCATATAAAAGCATGAATGCATATAGTATTTACTACTTTTGTCCTGATCTTCTGCCTCTTTTTCTCTTCAATTATGGTCCTGCTGGTCAGTATTGATATCAGTAGCAACTCTCCAACATTTATCATGTCAAACCTCTGAAAAGAAGAGAGGTATTGGCTGCCCCACAGCTGCTGGCACTGATAATTAGAAATACAAGTACATATCTTTTGAGCAGGGTGGTGTTTTGCACTTTTATATAAAGGAGGTGGTAGTTTTTGGTGAAGTTACTTGGTACTTTCCTGGTGAAGAATTATTCTCAGCAGAAACAAAATCAGAATGTCAAAATTTGATTTCTTTCTATCTAAAGCTTCAAGAGAGTCATGTTTGAACTAAAGTTTTTCAGCTTTTGAGTACAGTAGAATTTTAAAAGGACATGCAGGTGCCACGGTTGCTTTCACTATACCCACCACAGCATTCTTTCCATCATAGTGTGAAATCTGGATTCAAGGTTATCTCCTACCTATGTTAGACCAGTCACCTTAACCAGGTGAGTGTTAAGACACCAAGACATGATTTACTTTGGGGTGGATCTCTCATTTCTTCTCTTGAAGCATATTGTTTCGTGTTCACACTGATATAGACATTCGGTAATTAGCCCTGGTGGAGGTGGGAAGGGAGAGGTAGAATTAATTTTGTCAGGCCTCTCATTTGCTTTCTGTTTTAGGGGTAGATCTTGGATGTCTAGAACAATAGTGTCAGGGTAGTTTTATGAATCTCAGGTAGCTATAGGAAAGGCACTTCTTGCAGAGTTCTTTAGACAGATTGAGGTATGCTTTTAATTTACTTATACTAGAATATATAATGAAGAAGGACAATATTTTAGAGAAAAGAGCTTGTAACTAGGGTGAGGTTTTTAAAAAGTGAAGTATTATAGTAAACACCTGGAGGAGGACTTGGGAGCTCGCAATCTATGGAGAACATATGACCTACACTTTGTTTGTTATGACAAAAAGTTAAATATTTATTTTTTCACTTGGCTTTTTTATCACTATTATTGTAAAAGTCAGAATAGCTGGACAAAGAAACTTCAAAGCTGTAGTTTCTTCAGTACGGATAAAGACATATACCATTATTGTAGGATTTCTGTGAACTCCATATGATTTTATGTGGTCTGTTTATTCCCAGAATTACCCAGAGATGACCCCTTCCTTTCTCACAGTATCTTTTCATAAGGGAAACTTTTCTGAATGTACATAACTGGCTGAGTGCCTTCAGCATTAACAGGCTTATTAACCACTAATCCAGCACAACAATTATAAGTGCAGCTGCTGCAGAAATGCACAGTGAGGAAGCACAAAAACTGTGCCTGAAGACAGAAAAATAAATAACAGTGTAGTGATAATTGCCTCCTGTAGGTACTGCAATGTGGCAGTCATCAGAAACCTATTCACTACGTCTGCTTTTCTGTCTCTCCGTGATGAGTTTCCTTCATCCCCCCATGCCAGCCTGCCTGATACCTTTTAGAGAAGTTCTCTGGGTTCTGGCTGAAATGCTAGCAGTAATTAGATAAAACATTGCTGTCAATTTCTGTGAAGAGAAATAAATTTATTACCTTGGTTGGATTCAGGCCAAACTTAGCTTTTTTCCCTATATAAGTAGTTGGATGAACAGATAAACAGCTGGGAAAGTAATTTTCCTTTATCTACCTTCAGACAGGACAAAAGGTAGCAAACTGAAATGAGTGAGGAATCGGAAATCTGTTACTCCAACACTGGTTTGTTTAATCATGGTCTGATACCTCACCCTCTGCATAAACTGCTGAGTACTCGCTTCTTGTGTCTTACCTTGTCAGGCTGAGGAGCCCTCCCAGAGAAAGGTCACACTTTTAGCTGATGGGAGGTTGTTGCTGGCATGAGTCAGGGCAGGATGAAATCCTGATGCTTGTATCTTCCGATGTCAGCTGGAATTCTTTATAGGTGTGCAAGGAGTGGGAGATCAGCACTTCCAAATTAATCCAATGTGCACTGTGGCATATTGGCCACTTGGATTTGATAAGTGACACACCTTGTGTCTGGAGCCCGGGATCTGACTGAGGGTTACTGATGGCTTGCAACAATTCTGCTTCAAGAGTTGTGTAACAGAATATATATTGTGAGGAAAAAACAAGAAATCAGAAATCAAAGTTTTGAAATTGAATGAATCATAGGAATTAGGGCAAGCTCAAGTGACTAAGCAAAGGTATTGAATTTGATGCTCCATCAAGATATAAGAGTGTATTTGGTGTGATTGTGACTCAGCACTTGCTGGTGAGTCATTTCTCATCACTGGGACCTCAGTGCTGTTGGCTGTTGGGCTGAAAAAGAAAAGACAAGTGGGAAGAGATTTAAACCTACAAAGAAAATTTAAACTTCATAAATACAAAGGGGAGGAGGAACTTGTACCCCCACTTAGATTATTTTTCTTGAAAGACTTTATTTTTTACTTTTGAATCTGTTATTTTCAGTGGAATGAGATGAATTTCCCCAGCATTACTAATAGTGGATGCATTTTTTTTTCCAGAAAATTAATTTGTGACTGCATAAAACTATCAAACCTTTAGGGCAATGTAGTTTACTTTTCCATGGCTCTTTCACACAGATGAGTTTAAAATACTTCATACCAATAACTCAGTTGTGAGAAGACAATAATAGTAGAGAATAATTGAAATCAATAAGTACAAACAGGAGAGTAAAGGTCTGAGAATATACAAGTATTTAATGAACAATGTATGTGTGGTAGAAACTGCAGAACAAAGTCTTGTCAGTAGTAAGGTCCTGAGAAGGTGAGGACTTGAGGGGAAATGAGAGGTGAAAAGCAGTGAAATCCTCCCCTCAACTCTAATAGTTTCTGTGTTCATCATATTGCAAATCAGTAATGGAAGAGAAGTGTAAGGGTTCTGTCACCTGTATCCAGCCAGAGTGAGGGTGTCCCCCTTCAGCCACAGTGATGGTCAGGATGACAGTGTTAATCTTTTTGTGGAGCTTCAAACTTAGCTATTGATAGAGATGGGTTTGTTTGTGGGGATGATTGGGTGCATTGGTGTGTTAACCTGTTGTACCAGATACGGAGATCAGGAGGGAAACCCTTTTTCCTTTTCTGTTCTATTTGCCAAGTCTGGCAGACACCATGAGGGAGCTGTAGTTTGTGTTGTAATGTGCAGCATGGGCATCTGCTTGGGAGCACCTGGGGATCCCAATTAACAAGTTCTGTGCACTCCTGCAGGGCCAAGGCAGTGGCAGTGGTGTGGATTTTTTTCTTCTTCATGTGTCAAATTGAAGTTATCTTTGGTCTTTTTTCTGCAAATCTTGGTATATTATGATCCATTCCTACCCATGTCTATGGTACTAGCTGTATGTATCAATTATAAAGAATTTCTAGATGCAGAATTAATTCAAAAAAGTTGCAAAATCTGGGGTGTTTTTCTAAATGCAGCTTTTTAAACCGTTTTATGCAGGTGATGTGCTGCAAAATACCTGCAGTGTCAGATCTCACTGTTCTTTTTTAATCAAATGATGTGATAAAATCACTTAATGTGGCAAAGACACTGTCATATGTGCTCATTACTTGTTTTGATCTCCAGACTCTGAGTTTGGTTTTCAAATGTAAGCTCCTCCATGGGATTTGTGAATCTCTGATGAGCATGTGGTTTGGTATATTAGGTACAGAAGCATGTCAGTGTTCCCAATGGAAACTTTGACTATCTGGCAATGTTACATTAAGGAACATAAAAGAAGATGATTAGAGACAAACAAGGTCTGGGAAACCCATCTGGAGGATTTAATAAATGAGGATGGTAATTTTTAAGGGATATATCATTCTTTCCTTACACACACTCTTTCTGCACTATGGGGAATTATCACTGGTATTTGAATTATGTTTTGAAGTAATAATATTTCTTATTCTCGTGCTTTTATTGCATATAGTTGGTACTTTTCCACATTGTTAAGTAATTATGTTTAAGTGGTGACTGAGCTAATGTGGAGCCTGGCTTAGAGTCTGAAGGAATGGATATGTGGCAAAGCCCTTAAGACCTGATTCAAAAAGATCTTTTACTTCAAAAAGCCCATAATTAGTTTTATGCAAATTATAGAGGAAGATATCTTGGTAAAGCAGGAAGAAACAAAGGAAGGTCCCAAGTTAATTCTTCCTTTCATCCTTATTTTGTCACATGAGCCTGGTGATGTCTCTGGCATAAGAACATTTATGTGCTGGTGTGAACCCATCTCTGCTGCATCTTCACAACATGCTGGTGCCATGCTTTCAGATGAGATCAAACAATGTAGTCCTGGAGGTTCTACTTCAAAATGCTATCTAAGGATTTAGAATTTAAGAGCTGTTGAAAGTTATTTTCCATTTCTGTACTTGCATTGAAAAACAAGTGTCTAAGTAATGATTTAGTGGGTTCCTTCACTTTTCCCCTAAAAATTATAATAACAAAGCAGTTTAATTTCATACACTATTGGGTATTGAGTATCTTGAGTATTTTACAAAAAATGGACAGAGAGAACAGTTCTGATTCTCAACAGTTTTTTGGGATTACAGGTTTTGTCCTTTTTTTTCCACATTGGAACAAGACTGAAGTATTTTGATAATACCGCACAACAGAGTTGGACAGAAGTTGCCCATTTTCAGTTTTGAAAGGCCAAGATTTTAATTTCAGCTGCTTTAGCCAGAAACTAATCCCACTGTATCTTGGATATCTTCCAGGTGAAAACTTTAACCTGTTTCACTGGAAATGTTGTAATTAGTGCTTGTTCCAGCTTCACAGTCTTTTAAAACCAGAACAAAGCAGCAAAGTGCTCGCAAATCTGAGCCAACAAAGATAAAGTGTGTGAAGGATTAGACCCAAGGACCCTGAGAAGCAGGGCTGTAGCCAGGGTTTAGGCCATATCTAGCTCAGCCTAGAAATCCTGTTGGTTTGAACAAGGTATTTCTCAGTTCTTAGCTATTGCTTGTCTTGGAACACCCCAAAATCAAAGTGCTGTCGTGTTATTTATTACTGGAAATTTCTCAATAAATCACTATTCTGCATGGCTTCTTCACTTTTGATGTGTTTCTGTTGAGCTGAAGCCAATCTGAAAACACTTCAGCTGTGCTAGAAAACAAATATGAAGCTGGTTTGCTTAATATGGTTTTATCCAGACTTTAATGAGATGGAAGCTTTTTCACTATTAGATACAAAATATTAAGAAACGTGAACAAGACACTGAGTTTTCTGGTCAAGTAATGGTTTTATTCTTCCAAGAGGGACCAGCCTCCATAGTAATCTTTTCAATACCTGTATCTACTTGCAAAATGATGACTGTTGATGTTGACTAGTAATGAGTCTTTATTCCTGTTTGGGAGGCAGACATTAAGAAAACAAGTGAAGCCATATTTACCCTCTCCACCTCATACTTTTGAGCAAATGCTTATAATTTAATTAGTATGGGCTTTTAACTATTCTCCACATAAAAGACAAGGGAAGAGTAGGGGTGATTTTTGATAAATGTGCAATTTGGGATTTTTTGTCTATGCTTTTCTGGTTTGTTGTCTTCACATCTCTGCTGCAGATTGTAGGCTAGGATGTGAGAGGTTATTTCGACTGCAGAAATTTCAGTTTAAACCTCTTTTCTCTGTCTAGGCAGGAGTAGATATGCTGGAAGGGAATGGATTATTTTTAGGATTTTTTAAAGGATGAAGAAACTTTTCACTGGAAAAAGGCCATATAGGTCTTACTTCCCCCTTTCCACCATTCACCAGGTGAATCAGGCCAATTATGCATTTCTGTATATACCTGAACTAGTGCCATTTGGAAGCTCTAAGAATAACTGTGATGTAAATAATATACTGTGAATTAGTTTTCCTATGGCATTATGCATTTTTTCCTGGAGGAGATCTTGCAACTTTATGGTTTCTGTGGTGTTGTCTATTACATTGCTGCAGCAATAAATGGATGCAGATGACAAGTGTCTGTTATTTTTCTCTATTCTGTATTTAAGGTGTTAGGCCACCACTTCTCTCCCTGCCTCTGGGATACATTGAAAATGTGATAAAGGTGGAAGCTATTGCCATCAAGTGTAATACAGTTTGGTTATGTAAAGATCTTTGTAATTTTATTTTCCTGTGTTCTTTACTAGTAAAGAAACACTGAAAATCTTTTCTTTGGTCTTGAAATGTTAGTGTTTGTAGTTGCTCCTTTATAATCTCTGTGTAGCCAGACACTGTCGCTTTTATTGTCACTAAAAGAAAGATTCAAAAGATTAATGGAAACCTTTTGTACACCTGATTTTGAAGAGTACATGTTTGTGTCAGCAGTTAAATCTCTGCATATAATCAAATAACCTGGCTTCTCATTGATTCTTGCTCCCCTCCATCCCATTCAGTTTGCAGTCAGTATAATGAATTGGGTTTTTTGCATGGAAATTGAATTTACTCTGTTGTTCACATGCATTGGATTTAGCATGGCGTGCTACATACTGATAGAAAACAACAACAGGCAATGCTATTCACAAGTATTTCTGTAGCTCTTACACTGTTTTTCTCTGATGGGAACCCACCAAATAGATTTTGTTATTTTTTTGTTTAGGCTTTGAGACCTGAAGTATAGAGAAGAAAAACTGAGCCACAATGGCAAAGACTGATCAAACCACTTGTTTTGCACAACTCCTTTTCCTGTACCTCACTTCAATTTCAAATAAACATTTCCTGTGCTGTCAGTTTTCCTCAATAATAGTTGCATTTTTGGTGGTTAAATAGTTTTAGACCCACTTATTTGCTTTGCACAAGGAATAATAATACTTCTTTCTGTGAGTATTTGGCTATTTAAACACACATTGATTTTTCACTGGTGTTGGGTTTGTTGTGGAACTGGGAGAAAATTCTTGCAGCTGTTAAGGGAGAAGGCTTGGCATTTCAAAGCATTTGAAGATTTGCCTTCAATTAATGATAGTTCAATATTTGGCACATTTTGCTTAGTTATGAGCATTCTGCTCTCTTCAGCCTGTTTTGTTGTGTAGAAATGGAAATTGGTTGCTCCCTCCTCAGTGTGCATATCAAAACTGCAAGACTGGGCACTGGGATTCAAGATCTTGCCTAGTTACTTGGGTGCCTTGTCAATAAAGAAAGCTGTTGTTCATGTGCCAGAGGGATGTTGGGCAGAGGCAGATTATTCTCATATTATCATGTGAGAAGCTTTGTTTCCAAATGTATTGTGCTCTGATGGAGCAGGGTCCTCACTTATGTAAATGTTTAAACAGAATTATCACTGCATGTGTATTTCTGGAATATTAAACAGTTGTACTGTTTAAGTGAAAACCTTGTCTGTGTAAAAGAACATTCTCCAGTAGTCCTTCAAATTGTTTAGTACTACTGAAATTGTTCAGTAATTCTTCATACTCTTCTAGTAAATATTGATCAATTGGTGATCAGCAGGAGAATTTGATCAGTTTGCACCAAAATTGCAGGGTGATATTGGGACCTTCAATAGAAGCATGTGATTTTTCTCATTTAATTTTTGTTTAAAAATAAAAATGCTCAAAGCTCAATATTTGAAAAACATTTTGTCTATATTTATATAGATAAAGTGATATATAGCTCCCTCATGGGGGAAGCAGAGGGGCAGGCTTGATCTCTTCTCTGTGGTGACCAGAGATAGGACCTGAGGAAATGGCCTGAAGCTGTGTCAGGGGAGGTTTAGGTTGGATATTAGGAAATTAATTTTTTTTTTATCCAGAGGGTGATTTGGCTCCTCAGGGAAGTGGTCACATCATCAAGCCTGAGAGAGCTCAAGAAGGGTTTCGACAATAGTCTCAGGCACGTGGTGTGATTTGTGCAGGGGCTGTTCTGTGCAGGGCCAGGAGATGGACTTTGATCCTGTGGATCACCCTTCCAACACAGGATATTCTGTGACTCTATATAAAATTAAATGTATTCCTTGTTCCACATTATTTGCTTAGTTTTGAGATCTTGATGACTTTGCTTGATTACCAAGGTCAATTTGAAAGAAGAGTTGGCCTATTTTTACTGAGGAAGGTACGCAGGATATTGCTCCTGCTGGATCACTTAAGTTGTGATTTGAATGCAGTGAGTGAAATGCACAGGAGGCAAGATAGGTAATAGCTACAGAAAATATTCAGAAAGAGTGATGTGGTGGGTTGACCCCAGCCCACAGCAAAACTCCTGCCCTAATCATCTCCCCCTCTCCTATCAAATATGTGTAAGGATTTCTTGGGAAGAAAAATGCCATCATGAACCTCCCCACACCCTATCCATTTCCTTGAGATTTTATTGCTAAGCCTGGCATTGTACAGAAGGGAATGTCTGTTAGTCAGTGGAGGCAGCTGTCCCAGCTGTGCCCCCTTTTAGCCTTTTGCTCACCTCTGACCTGCTGGCCTCTGAGTGTATGGGAAGTTGGAGAGAAAATCTTGGTTCTTGCCTTGGCAAGAACTATTCAGCAATGGGCAGAAATTGGTGTTGGTACAAACGCTGTTTCACCTTCAAATGCAGAGAACAGATTACACAGGTTGTGGTGAAGAAAGCTAATGTTGTCCCAAGAAAACTCTGTGAAAATAAATAGGTTTTAGGAAACTTTAATTGCATGAATCTGTATTTGCATCTTAGCAGCATAAAAGATAACCATCAGAGATAAGTGAAGAGGAAGCAAAAAATCTACTAGGTGATCTCCCAATTCCATGCTGACTTTAATTAGTATACTGCTGTCTGTAAATGAATGAAATTATACACTAATTACTGAAATATTTCTTAGAATGCATAGATTTTATACATGACAGAAAGTGTTTGAGTTTTAATTACAAGATTAAAAGATAGCTTGACAGGTTTCTCAGGACAATATGTCCCTTGAGTTATTAATTTCTAATTATTAATAACTGTAGTTCTGACAAAAATATTACCCAAATTACAGTAGGATGCCATCTGGGATCTCAGTTCTGTGTAAGAAGTGCTCAGTGAGGCTTCTCAGAAAGTGGCAAAGTGGAAGAAAGGCTTGAAGTACAGGCAGAAAAAATCCATTCCTGACTCTGGGAAAGCTTTTTGTCTCTGTTCTGGGAGCAGCTGGTTCAGTTTTGAGACAGTTGCAGAATTAAAATTGGTTAAAGAATATTATATTTAGTTGTATATTTATTTATTTGGTTCATTGTGGCTGGTCACAGTTTTACATGTTATTTGTAATAGTGTATGTTCAGCCAGTGCTCAAGTGCCCAAATTCTCAGTCTCTAAGAGTAGCAGAGAAAGGTAGAAAGAACAAAAGATTCTGGATGTTTTCCTTGTATTTGTCTTGTTTGCAGTTATTTGTTGCTAAAAACATAAAGCTTTGCTTGGAGATGAAAAGTGTTAATCAGTACCTGGGTGAGGAACTTGTCATTCTGCACTTGCTGAAATGAGCAATCCTTTCCAGACTCTGCAGCACTCAAAGTTGCTGCAATACCTCTTTATTCAATCCAGATCTCTTGCCCTTGTGAAAGCAGTCCACAAATGTTGTTTTCATTTAAATCCACATTGTGGGCACATATTATTGTCACTCTGAGGTTGGATGCTTAATTAGATGTTTTTAAACAGTTACAAGCAAACCAAATACAAGATGCAGTCTTTCTCTTACACTTGGGCAAAAAGATGGCTTTCTATTTATTTTGGTGTTTCCTGTCTAGAAATGTTCCTTTTGACTGGTCCTTATGCAGTGATTTCCTAAAGTTCTGTGTGACTCTGATAAAGACCTCTCCTTATCTGTCTTTTTGTTAAGACTTTTTCACAAATGGAAGCTCTTTGTTTGCAGACAGATATCTCTGTAGCACAGTGAAGATTTCTTATTCTGCAGTGATGCCTAATTATCCAAGGGGCACAGGAAAGATGCAAGTAGCTCTGAGTGTTTGGGAAATTAAGGCTATTTGCCTTTTGTTCATGGTTAACAGCTGATAAACGACCCTTTCTCCACTTTAGGCTGTTGAAGCAGAGACTGCTAGTATGTTCATGCTAAAAATTGGACCAAATATTTATATGCACATTTTGATAAGCTCTTGACACCTTTTTGCATTGTCAGTTCTCTCCAGCACAGAGACACATAATGCAATATTAATGGAGCTGGTGCAATTAGTAATGTGCCACTTTGTTTGGATACATCCTCCCTGTTTATGTATCAATCAATGTCAATGAAGGGAGAAGAGACAGAGGGGTGAAGTGGTTGAATGGATTTTGGCTCAGCCATCTCTGCATGAGGTCCAGACTAGTTCTTTTTAGGCTCTGAAGTTTCATGGATTTGGCTTAATAAATGTAAAGGAGCAGTAAAATATATTTATGTAATTTCTATATAAGTAGGTTGTGCACTGAGCTGATATTTACTGCATTCATATGTTTTGTGTGTATATGCACAAAACATGGGTTGCCTGTATATGATCTCTAAATGTGTAAATTTACTGTATGTTAAATAACAACTCCTTCAGATTCAAGTAGTAGGATATTGGGTACTTAAAGTGTCCAAGGATTTCTGTCTAGTTTTCTAGGTAGAAAACTAAAACATGTATAATGAGTTTAATTTTGAATCTGTAGAGTACGATCTACTAACTGGAGACTAGAAAATCTAATTCAATGTAAGTGCCCCTATATTGATGTTTTGTGTAGAAGTTCAGGATTTTGGAAAATAAGGTTTTGCAGAATATGTTAAAGCATGTGAGAAGCAGTCACCCAGATGTTAGAAGGAGCTGAAATGCACTCAGAGATTTGCCGAAGTTACAAGTTAGCAAAACCAATGTCCATTTGTGTTGCATCTCATGAATTAATTCATGCTTTATTTCAGATAGAAAATCTTTCTGGCAGTGACAGTGCCTTCATCAAGTACCTCAGTGTTCCATAGGCATAATGTATTGGTAAGAGGCTAATGGATTTATCAGTGTTACCATTATTGTTGTTTTGTTTCTTTATTTTTATGGAATTTGCTATGGTAACTCTCCTGCTGTCAGCAGACTGGCAGCCACTCTGTGATCAGCTCATTGTAGACAACTGTCAAGAGATGTGACCCCGCATGGTTTCTCTCCGAGTTCTTATTGTGATTTTGTTTTACTTTCCCCAATCTAAGAGGGTCTCTGTGGCTGCATAGGTATTTCTTGCCTCTCATATGGGGAAATCTGATGCTTGACATGGAATAAACAACACGCTGTTCAGTGCTGAAAATGCAGATGGATGCAACAATGCCTCACTGTCCTTCCTGTGCCAGAAATAGCAGAAGGCCTTTAAATTTCCCTCAAATGGCTTTTTCTTGGCAGAGATTTAGATAGCACTAGAAGCACGGAGTAATACAGCGTGGGGTTCCCAGGTTCCAGCTGTAGCTCAGCTCTGTGTCCCAGCTGTGCCTGGGTGGATCAGCAGAGGCAGAGTCACAGCACCTTTCTCATGCAGACCTTGGTACATGTTAAGCGGACTTACAGAAGGCTGTGGATCAAAAAGTCTTGGATAGCGAAAGGATTGGATGAAATGCTGTAAGAACACAGGGTGAAATGTGATAACAGTCCACTGATATTTTTTTCTTTTTTTTTTTTTTCCACAGCTCCTAATTTTCTGTAGTGAAGGCCAGGCTTGAAATGAGATACCAGTGTCTGGTGCCTGTTGAGCAAAGCAAATCCTCCACTCTCCAAGTGAGGCTGTTCAGTAACGTTAATCTGTGTGTGGGCGGGTAAGAATTAACTTTTACAGAATGTACAACTTGTGTATTGAACACCAGAAAAGGGATGTACTCTACATTTACAAAGAGAAAAAAATCGAACGAGCATTTAAATAGAAATTTTTTATTGTGGAACAACTTTCTTTTCTGCATAGAAAAAGATCCTGTATTTCATCACTGTAGAAATATTATGTTCTTTTTCACTCAAGCGGACTAAAACTTACAGGATGAATGATTTCAATAAAAGTGGATGTTGGTTTTAAATGCAGTTCTGTAAAACATATCCTGGGGTAAACCCAAACACTTCTGTGTGCTATATCTGAATTACAAAACAGCAGGACCTAAGTTGAGCTATAAAACAGCAGGATTGAAGTGAGAACCTTTTAAAGAAAAGCTAACAGGTGATGTACAGTGAGGCAATCAACACTAATTCCCACTGAGACAGCACTAGGCCGTGCCCCTGGAGTGGTGCAATTGATAAGTAATTGTAAGGCTGCATGGAGAGAAAAAGAATATAAAAATGCTTGTTATAGCATATTAATAAAGTAGGTCTACTCTTGGAATTGTCTCCATAGAATTTTCAAGCACTCAAAAAGTAAACATTCAAAACATCAGTTGGTGAAATGATCTTCTGCAGCCTGGGCTCCTTGTCACAAAGGAGCGTGGGGCTTGCTGCAGTGCTGGTGCCCAGGTGTGGATGCTGCTGCTGTCTGCCTCCCATTGATTGTGGTAGCATCCTTATGCTGGGGTAGGCTTTTATCTAAGTACTTCTGAAATGCCTCAGAGCAAAGAAACTCAAAGAATGAGATGGGTGATAGATCTACAAGATAAAACACTGGAATGCTTCTAGGTAGTGGGTTTTTTTTTATTGTTGAAAAGGAGAGTGTTAATCAGTGTTTTGGATAGAAGTGCTTTGTTAGGAAAGGAAAGGAAAGAAAGAGAGATGTTGTGTGAAAATCTCAGCTTTACTTGCCATGGTGGAAGGAAGCTGGGATGCATATATCTTCCCAAAGCTGGAACCCACTGCATAAAGTGTCAGGCATATTGGCAATACTCCATGTTCTAAACTTTTTCACAGATTTCAATTTTTTTCCCATAGTGTGGTTAGAAAAGTTTTCAGAAGTTCTGTGAATTGTCAGAAAGTTTAGCATTTGAGGTGGTTTTCTTTCACATTAGCACAAAGCAAGTGCAAAACAATTCTCTTCCCATAAACTGAAATCGGTGCACCCATGAATAAGTCCCAGCTCTGACAAGGATGCATTTCCCAGCATAAACAATGGACTTCATCAGGTCATTGTTACTTTTTCAGAATTCCTAACAAGCCAAATCGTTCTTAATTGCAGTGAAGATAAATCTGAATCCCTTTGCGTGGTTGAAAATGACACTGAATCCTACACAACCTGTTATCCTCTCATAGAATTCATAGAATTGCATCAGGAGTGAAAAACAGATTGTCCTCTTTGCCCTGGCAAAATGTGAAGAGAAATAACACTTCATCAACTCAGGTCGTCTCTTTTTTTCTTTTCCTGACAGTGGGGTTTTTTGAATCAAAAATCAGGCTGAGACTTTGCCACCAACTGTGCAGTTTCATTACAGCACCTGTATTGCAGTCCTGCCTTGCTCTGATGGCATGCAGCTTCTGAGTCTGAATCTGACTGCTGAAGAAGTCAGGCTGGTTTTTATCCATCTTCCCTCTTTCATGTCTGACTAAAACACTTTGAGTTCAATGATCATAGGAGAAGGCTGCCTGTGGCAGCCCTGATCTCCCTTCCTGCTCAGAGGAGGGCAGTGGTTATATTGATGAGCAGGTCCCTGGGGTGGTGCTCAAAGGTAGGAGGTTACAGTGCAAGCTCAGACGCAACTTGTTTGTGATCCTTCCTGTGTGAGAGAGACCAGAAGCTGTCTTATGTAACTTGTTTCTTACACTTAATCAAAGTCTTTCTTTCACTACGAAGCTCAACAGAGAGAAATGTGTAAAGATTTTATATAAAGATTTAATATTTTAGTAAAACTCTGTCAACTGTAGTTGAATCAGTTAGTGGAAGAATCACAAGGAAATAGCAGCTTAATTTGTTACAAGACCTATATTTTCATCTGAATTTCTTTCAAGACTGTTGCTATATAATTCTGCCTTTAACAAGGTCTGGGCAGCACCATGATGTGTCTGTAAACAGGATGTGAAAGTGGTTGTGCTTCATTAGATGAAGACAGTAATTCGCTGGGAACTCACACCTGCATTGAGCTCTATTTTGGGATGCAGGCTGGGTGCTGCTGATGTTCCAGTCAGGGGAAGCAGAAGATGTTTGGTACCCAAACAAGTGTATCCAAAAACAGGAAAGAAAATCTAGCAGTAATGCATACTGATTTGTTTAAGTGGATGTGCCTTCTCTCCACATATTGCATTCTGGGGTACTTTTATTTTCATCGTGGTCTTTGTAAGCTACTTGTGCTCAGCAGATGCTCTTTCCTCCTGAAAAGGATAAACTTCCGTGGTTAATTAGCTGTTAAAGGTTTATTTCTGAGAATTTCTGTAGTATGCTGGGGTCTTGCAAAATATGTATACACTTAAAGGCAATTCGCTTCCCCTTCAAAACTACTTTCGCTTCTCAAGCTTTGTATCTATCCTAGTCTAACTTTGCTTCAGCTGGACATGGTTAATAGGGGATACAGCTTTGGCCAGCAGGGGTCTGAACATTCAGTTTTTATTGAAGTAACCTTTCTTATCTTAGGCACCTTTAAAAAGACATGTTCTGGTTATTTCATCTTGTCCCAGTAGTCTTCTTATTTCAACCTGCCATCTCTGTCCTTTGTCTCTCAGGGGAAGGAGAGGGCCACTCCCTTCTCCTTGTGGTTTTCTTTCTAGTGGGAGTACTAATACCATGCCAAAACCATGACAGGTGAGTGTAAAAAAACCACACAATGTTCCTTGTACTCTTATAACTTTAAAATCATGTTTAATACACAGAAAAACTATTCACTAATACTTCATAAAGGTAGAATGGAGTCTTATGTTTTGACACAGAAGGATTTCTTTTCAAAATGAGAATGCTGTAATACTTAGATTTATTTTAAAATTCTCCATGCTAGTGAAACAGTTATTTTTGTAAATCAAAGAAAGACTTATAGTGTGGTTAGCACACATTCTAATTAGCATATTTCTATGCTTAAAAGAGTTATGATGCTGTTGTAACAGAGTTTGTTCCCCTGAATAAAAACCCGCCATGTATTTCTTCTGGAAGGACTGATTCTCCTTTTAGGAAGAACCTGAAATAATGACATAATGAAAAATACCGAGTGTATTTTGGTTTCTTGTTGTTGCTGTTATTCTTGCATTTGTGTGCTTTGCCTACTGTCTAATTTTTCATACCCTTTCATAATCCAAAACTTAATCTCATTCTACTATACACCTCTCTCTTTTTTTTTTTTTTTTTTAAATGTTTAACTTCTTTGTTGTTTGTTTTAGGATGAATCATGCTATGTGTTTTTAATGTTACTCCTAAGCTGTGTTCTTCAGTTAACTGAGATCCTAGGTTGAGTTTACATATCTAGCAATGCCCCATGATCTATTGTATTTTAAGTCAAGAGGGAAAAAATAGTGTTAAATATCATCTTCTTTATTAAAGTTATAGGCATTTCCTATTTTGCGTGAAAAAAAGTCCCACTGTTTATTAACTTTTTTGATTGCTTCAGTGTGAAAAACTTGAAAACAACTTTAAGTGGAGGGAGAGATTGCCATCTTGCTTAGAGTGCATCCTGTTGTTATTCTGTCCTTTATGTAGCAGACATCAGCAGTGATCTTTTGGTGAGACTGTAGGCAAAGGTCACTGTGTGGGTCAGTAGCCATCATTTCATTGGGTCTTTCTTCCTGTTGTTAAACTGCAGTTCACTGCACGGCATCTCCTGTTTCATGTGAATTGATGAATTTTTCTAAAAGAGTATGTGTAAATTTTGCACAAAACCCATAGTTTTACCCTAAGTTATTAACTCTAGATTAGAGATCTTCTCTTTATTTCTGTCAGATGTAGAGGATTAATGATAGCCATTCAAAAAATGTTATTGATCAGAAATCTGCTGTTTTGCATTGAACACTTGGATACCTTGCATCTTCAAATTGAAAGAATATTGCTAACTTTATTTAAATACCATTCATCATTAGTGTGTACAGGTTTTAAACTCTGTCTGAAAAAAGGTCTTTCTCTTGAAAAGTCTCCAGAGCACGTTCTGAACAGTACACACAGGTGACTAGACTCCCTTGAAGTCAAAAGCAATACTTTTAATTGACATAGATGGGACCAGATTGACAAATGTATGTACAAGGATTGTTTCTCCCGCCAGTGAACTGAAACCCCTTCAGGGGGTGAGGGCCAGTCTCTGTTTCACCAATTTTCTGGCTGTATAACTTCATTGATTTCCACTGCACAACCATGACATGTGAAATGGAGTGGACAATCAGGCCCTAGGGATGGTGGTTGCACAGTCAGCTCTGCCTCGTGCTTTGGGGCGAGAAGCGTAAAGGCAAGTACGTGCTCTCCTCACAAACACCTCTGCAAGCTGGGCACCACACCTGCCTCTCCCTTCCTCCTGTGTGCTGCATACAGGCAGCTGGTATTCACTTTGGTAAGGATACAGCAGAGATTTGGGCACCTGTTACAGAAATCCAACAAAAGTGTGTGGGGGAGCTAGATCTAGGCAGTCTTATATAGCATTTGTGTGCTCAATAAACCCAGCTTGCTTCTGTAGTTGGAAAAATCCAGTATCCTTTAATAAAATTGCACTCAACTAGGAGTGCATCATCTCACAGACAGTGTTTTGTGCATCCTACCTTGTGCTCATAGATGCATCCCGTAAGTAATGATGAAAATCTGTCTTTATTAATATAGCTTAGGAGGGAGCAATCAAGTAAATTTGCAAATTTTTGTCTTTGCAATTAAATTAAATCAATATAGAATAATGCCTTTTCAAAACATTTCATTCTAGAAAAGAGCCATCTATATTTTCACTGTCCATTTAATTTTTTACATCATGTATTTAATCAATAAGCTCTATAATATAGATGGAAAATTTCTGCTGAGAAAAATTTGGTTTTACTGGTGGCAGCAACAAGGAATGATGGGAGCATCCTCAATATATTTTGAAATACATGGTAGCATGTAGCAGGAAATCCTACTTGAAAAATTCAAATTTGCTTGAATGCCACAGTAGCATCATGTGGGTTGCAGTCTATGTCATGTCTTCTATAAAAAGCTACTGAAATGCAGGAAAGATTTCTAGGCTGAGAGGAGAAGTCCCTTTTGCATATGTGTGCCAGAATTAATGCTAACTGCAGTTTTCCTGGTTCTTCTCTTTGGCAAGAGGTGCAAGTGGGCTTATTATTTATGGAGTTAGAATACACTCGTAGATCTAATCCAGACATAGCTTGCTCAGGAATGAGAAGCAAACAGCAGATATGTGCTGTGCTTGTCTGTGGCAGCCTGCAGCCTTTGGAAGTTCCCATTGTAAATAACTCTGTGTCGCAGGCTGGGGTGCCTTTCCCTCTGGTATTAAAACCCCTTAGGGCTGGTGGAGCAAGCAGAGATCAGCTGAGACCCAGTAGTGTGACAATGCTCTCTCCTCCCTCCTCCAGGGAGGAGGGCTGTCCCTGCTCCCGTTGGGTTATGCTGGTCCCACACAAGGCTTCCTTATGTGCTACAAAGCACCAGCCAGAGCAGCTGTCAGCCTGGTGGCAGTGCCAAAATGCCACTGAAGGAACCGAGCCGGGGTGAGCATTTGTTCTGCAGCCTGTGCTGACAGATTTGAGTCACTGCTGTTAAGTTGCAAATGTTGTTGAACATTTTGTGATGGTGGAAATGACTTGTCATGTTTTGCAGCTGTAGAATCCACTTACCAAGGTCTTGGGGCACCCTGTAAGTAAGCTGGATGTTGGAAGGTGCAGTGTTTGTCTCCAAATGTAAATACTCTCAAAGTTTGGAGATAATGAGTGGTTTTTCTATAGGTAATAATTTAGATCAGAATGAGACCTTTCCTTGTCCCTCCTATAAAGTATAGCCTTCCTATGACATATTAATCTTCTGTTTAGAGATAGTACATTTTTTCCCTCCCAATGGACTATTTACATCCATACCAAAGTGAAGAATTGAGTTCGTTTGCTCTCCATGTGCTGCAGTGATAGCAGCAGATGTGCTAATACACCTCAGCTTTTCCATGTTAGTATTTCTCATCTTATGGCATCCCTGTGCTCCCATGGGTACTGGCTGAATAACAGGGGAAATGACTAAAAGAAAATCTTGATTTATAGCAGCTGGATGCAGCATCTCAAGCCAGCTCCTAAACATCCAAGTCTTCATGAGTGGGAGAGAAAAATCTGTCTCCTGAGCTGAGGATGCTAAGGTGTTTCTGCATGTTTGCACATTTAGTTCTGTGAAAGAAGACAAATAAATGGGCCTGGAAATTAGAAGAAGTGTGAAAGCAGTCTGAGCTGATTCAGCATGTTCTGGGTTCAGGTGAGGGTGGAAAATTTGGCTGATTTTCTGGCTGATCAGAAAAGAAAAATTAAGAACTATCCACACAGTTACACAGTCCACACAATGCTGTATTTTAGGCTGGTGACCAAACCAATGTTTGTAGCACGCCAATGTTTTTGCTATTGAACAGTCCTTGCACAGCATCAAGACTTTCTTTCTCACTTTGCCACCTCAGTGAGAACTCTGGGCAAGATGCTAGGAGGGGATGGAGCTGGGACAGCTGACCCTAATTGACCAAATGGATGTCTCATAGCATATGATATGCTTAGCAATAAAAAGTGTGTGTTTGGGTGTGGGGTATGGGAAGAGGGGGAGAGTTTTTTCCAGGATAGCTGTTTCTGGGGCATCACTCTGGCTGGGCATGAGTCCACTGGTGATGAGAGGTTGTTTTCCTTCCTTTCTTTTTCATCACTTATTGAACTGTCTGTATCTTGACCCTTTATGTGCTTTTTGCCCTTCCCATTCTCTCCCATGTTCTGCTTGGGGGTTAAGTGATTTACCTGCCAGCTGTGGTCAATCTACCACAAGCACTGTGATTTGAGAATGAGACTAGTGAGGACTCTTTTACATTTAATGCTCAGTGGTCACTATCACCTTGTGAATCCTTCATTTTTCTTTCTTGTAACTCTATTATTAGCTGTTGTATCACAGACTCAGCTTATATTTCTGACTGGTAAGATCAAGCTTAGTTAGCTCTTGGCCTCATACAGACCTAAGTAAGATCAAGTATTTGTTGACAGCAGACTATCATACGCTTGTTCAATTGAATGAGATTCTGCAGAGAGCCTGGGTGAAGGGGTTGAGGTATTCTCCCAAGAGAACATCTTTATCCCCAGGGGAGAGGGTCACAGTCATGCAATGAATCAGTCCTCTTTCCAGTTCAGTAAGTCACAAATCATGGTTTGCTCAGCGGTGTGGCTTTAGTGGGAAGGTGAATTATGTCACACCAGACACCCTGTGTATGCCAGGGATGTACTTTCTGCAGGGAAATATGGATATTTCAGCCTCCTCAGGCTGAAGAGACAACATTGCTCAGTGCTTTCTTGAAAAAGTGGTTTTCTTTAGCCACTGGGCTATTGGATAAAAGAGGTACTCCAACCACTGGGAAACAGAAGTATTTGTGTCTGTAATGTTTTAAAATGCTTAATTCTTGAAGTGTGCATGAAACATCCATTGTGCATTCCTTTCAGATTAAATCCTTCCAGAGAGCTGTGAAGAACATTTAGTCCTGAGGGACCACTAGAAAGGTGTTGCTCCAAACTCCAGGGCCCATATTCCTGTTTCTCAGCTGATAAAGATTAAGCCCAGGATGGTATGTATTAATTTACATGGCAACATAATTTACAGGGTTCTTCTAACAGATTTCTATAAGGTGTGGGATTAACTCTCCTAATGAGTTACTATTACTTTATTCACCTATTAGTTAGAAAGTTTTCACAGAAGTATGGATCCAGCTCCCCAGTTCCAGACCACTGGCTTAGAAAATTGGACAGGACCTAACCAGTAAGGCCAAGGATGTTGGTTTATATATGGGGATGAAAAATGAATGAATAAGGTGGTGGACAGAACTTTGTACAACAAGTTTGTCTTGAATTGGAAAATGGGAAACACGTGTCAACCTTTCACAGATGTGTACTTGTATTTTGCTTGTAGTTCTCCAGCTGGGGAAATGTGAAACAGTCCTTATTTTGTCCTGCATATTTGTAACAAAATGAATGTTTATATTTAAAAAAAATGTATTTTTTAACATCTCAGGTTATTTTATTGCAAAATGTACATCTCAAATTGGGATTTTTAAATTTCCATTTTTATGAGATTTGGCTCTCGTGGTACAATTTTCTATTTGACATAAATAATTTTGAGAACAGGTTTGCTTCCTGGACTTTGTGCAATACTAAGGGTTTGAAATTGTGTCATTGTCTAAGAAAAAGGATTGACTGCTGTTAGTGATATTGTTCTTTAAGTCAACACTCTTTTCACCCCCCATCGGTAAATAATTTATTCATTAGTAAATAAATCTGTTTGCTTCTTCCTTAACATAGCTGTAAAAAATAAAAGGCCAATTTTTGCTGTGTCTTTTTCAGATTACCAAGTTGCTATCTTGTGCTACTCATAACTTCAATGTACAAGGTACAGTTCTACTGCAGTCCTGGTTACCAAATATGCCATGATTGAATATTGTGTGACATGTTTGAATTCATTGCAGAAAAAGAAAACTGTCAACAAACTTCCACATGCAAAGATGAATATGTATATTAAACAATTAGCCAGTGCACCTGTTTGTGATTAAATGTGGAAACTTAGCCATATTTTGCATTGTTAGTTTTTTTAATGGCTTTTGTATGCGAGTCAGACGAGGCATATTAGTTAACTTTTAACTTTGCTTACTAAACAATTTGTTTCTCCTTATGTAAGTATGCTCAATTTTTTTTTTAAATTTTTTTTTATTGCTGTCACCAGGTATAAATATGCAGGTATGGAAGAGAAGGAACATTTGTTCTAAAGACTGCATTTGCTAGGAGTGAGTTGGATGTATTCAATTTTATCTTTTTGTGTTGATGGTGGCTAAAAGCATGAGATATCTTTCTTCACTGACAAGTCTAAGAGAAACAAAGGGAGATTCAAATATCCATGGAGATTTTCCCTTTGAGACTCTGATGGTAAATATCAAATAATGTTTACCAAACTGGCTATTCCATATCATTGCAGGGTCAAAAACTGCAAAAGTTGGCTTGTTTTTTATGGCAGTTTAGGTGCAATGATCTTACCCTTTTTTCTCCTCTCAAAGCCTTTGGCTTTTTAGCTTAAGTTTTTGGTTTTGGCTTTTTTTCTCCAGTGTTTACTCTATCCCATCTCTCTGTTTCAGAAACTTAAAACAAGCCAAAATATTTACATTTGCCTTGGAAATGTATAATGAATGGCCATTAATACACAATTTTCCCAATTAGAAATCTTGCCAGCCTGTTTATGTGATAACTGGGAAATACTGATGAATGAAAAAATTAAAAGTTCACAGAAATAGTTGCTTTTTCTTAATAATGAAGAGGAATTCTATTATGCAAAAGAACATATTATACCACTCTTAAATGTTTTTACAGATTGTATAATGCTGCTTCTTTACCTTTTACAACTTTATTGCCTTTTGCAATATGATTTAAATTATTGGTTTTGTATTATTTGTTTCCTCAGTATAACAGGAATTATCATATTAGTGATAGAAACAGATGCCACTGTTTTAACCAGTTATCACACCAAACAAGTTATCTGAATCCTTGAAGACACTTTTGTATGCCTATTTTATTTTGACAAATGTGAAAAAACACAGGCTTAATGGGTGAAAAAAGAATTCCAAGTGCATCATGGGCCAGGCAGGGATTAGTTTGTTCATACCTAATAAAAATAGTCTTTTTTGTTTTAGAAAAAATGTTTAGGAATCTGGGTGTGAGTGCAAATGTATATGGATCATTGAACCAGATGTTTTCTCTGCAGCACATTGGTCTCCTTCGTGTGGAAACCCTGGGTGACAAAAGGAAGCATAAATGTTTTAAGAGCAATGGCTGAAAGACTTGGAACCAAGCATGGAGCAAAAAGCAAAATCCGTCTACAGCCCTCCCAAGGAGACTGGAAGAGGAGTGGTGGTGGAAGATACAGTTGATGTATCTGGGGGAGAGGAGGAGATGCAGTGAAAGGATTGGCAAACAGACCTGAAACGTTATTGCATTGCTCAAGATGTGGTGACATATTTAAGATGCATTTCTAGCACAAAGAAAAATGAGAAATTGTAGGCCATTCATCTAAACAGGGAAAGGAAACAGTCTAGAAAAGAAAGAAGAAATTCAGGCAGGACTGTGTGAGGTTTGGAGAAGCTTTGGATGCAAGGCATAACTGGTGGAAGCTGTTACTGGCAATGGTGGCATGAGGATGGTTTGAAAACTGATGGGCAAATGGCTGAGGCAAGTTGCACCAACAGATCAGTGCCACTGAAATCAGGCCTTGCTATCTCTAGAACACTTTTGTGTCAAACTCTGAATGGTGGTTACTGGAGTGAAGGCAAAGCAACCAGCTGGATGAACATTTGTTTCTCCAGAGGGATAGACTCTGAAATTTTATGGGTTTAGTTATACTCTAGAAATTACTTCTTGTCATTCTATTCTCTTGCCTTGTTTTCTCTTTTTTTTTCATTAGAAATTGAAATGTCTGACTGTTTTACTTAAAGCTGTAGATGGGCAGAAGTGGTTGCTGTGAGTGCAATTAGTATAATTTCGCCAGCTCTCTAAATAGGTCTTCAAGCAAGTGTTTACCTAAGAAATCCCTTAAATTTGAATGCATCTGTTCTTGTCAGCTGAATCATGGGAGGAAGGTTACACTGGAAAGTGATTTGGATGTTTGGTTGGCTGAAGGAGTGACGTGTTGATTCCCAGGAATAGCAAGTATAAATAATGTATACAAATGCATCAAATCCAATGCTGAATTAAGGCTTGGTTTCGGCTTGTGATGTAGAAGGAAGGAGAGGCAATCTGGATTTCAAAGGCATGCCTATTTCCATGCAAGTTTCTGAACACAAGATTAGCTGGGACTCTCACTTGTTTATATTCTGTTTTAGGGAAAAATAACAGTAGTTAAACATGGAATGAAAGACTTTTTCCTTTTTTTCTTTTATTAGTCTTGGCAAATATATTCGTGAGCCTTTCTGCCTTGAGACAACAAATGACTGGGACACTCTTTCAAAAGCAGGTATCTAAAGAACCACGTGCTTTCAATATCTACAGCCCTTACCTTCATATGCAAGCAAATACTGCCTGTGGTAACAAAGCTGTCATGCTAGCTCAGAATTTAGGAGATGTTTTATGCATTGCTGCACTCAGAGAAGCTCCTTTCAGTAGAGTGGATTATAAAACCAGTTGCTGAGGAACATTGTTTGTGACACGTTTTAGGTGATGACGTTTTGACTGTTGTTTTAACACACATAACTTTGCCTTTAGCAATGAGTAACTATTCCAGTTCTGCTGTCATCCCAGTTTTATTAAGCCTAAACCCAAAGAGCCGTAGGGATGGAGCTTTTTTATTTATGGTTTTTTGTTTATGTTTATTATTGCCCTCTGGTTATTGGCTAAGTGGATTTAAATCTGTCATGTTAAAGGTTTTACTTTTGAATTTGTTTTTCACCTTTCTAATCCTGAAGTGCTACTTGTGTTGCTCTCACTATTGCTTTTTCTTGAGGAACTCCACTCATTTTCTTTAGGAAGGCTTTAGAAATTTTTGAAATTTGGCTGACAAAAGTAGTATTTCTCAGAAAGACTGCTGAAGTTGTCAGTTTGGTTCTCTTAGGGCTGTGAATCATTTAGCAGCAGTGTCTACAGATCTGTCAAATCTCATGCCTTATACATAGCACTCATTCATTTGGTCCCTGTCTCTGGCTCATGTATTTTCAACAGTTCTGTGGCTTCTCTTGTGCTCTTTGAGCACTGACATTAAGGCAATTGATGACCATATGGAGTGTCAGAGGAAAATTTGGATTCTGCAGAGGTAATTACAAAAATATTGCCTTCCTTCAAGGTGATGGTGCCATCTATAGTGGGAAAAAGTGATTGTCTTTCCCTTATTGTTTGACCAATCTTCCCTAGGGCTGGTGGAGTTATTACTTTTTTCACAACAGAGAGGATCATACACTATGTACAGACAGACAAACACACACATGGACACAGACTACTCTTGAGCACTATTGAACTGACTTTATTAGGTACTTTCTTTCCACCCTGTCCATTTCACTCACCTTGTTGTGCCTTGCTACTTGGAACCTTAGCAATCAGGGCAAGCTATGCTTGTGCTCCTCTTTGAAGGCTTTCTGGGAGAAGATTGTCGTGGTTGTCTTCACTCTCTCCATGTCTACTCAGCTGGAGAATTGCTTGGCACAAATGGCTCAGTTCTCTGCTGGTGTTATTTTGAGATGAAGCGTAATATGTTGCTCTGTATATATGGTACATTGTAGCAAGAAAAATATCAGCCCATTCCTAATTCCCTATGATGGCATCTTGTTCTTTGGGATTTCTTGGCTGGAAATAAATACACATTCATATTTTTACAGTGAACAGTGATGCCGTCGTGTCTCAGACACACGAGATGTGTTGAACACATGTAATATATGGAGTAGAAATATCCAAGTGGGAAGACAAAATACACCCAGGAAATTCAAAATATGTGTCAAACCCTTCTGAAGTGTGACAGAAAGCTTTAAGAATGCTGAATAAATCAGTAAAAAATAGGGGACAAAGGCAACTCAATCCATAACTTGCATTTTTTATTGGGTAGGTAGAAGAGGAAGGAATAATTGTATCAGTTTCTGATAAAAAGAACATGAACTAAACTAAGAGAACATGAACTAACTTAACCCTGTGTGTTAATACTACAGAAGATTTAAGATGGTTGTTGGAGTGTTATTTTGTGTTAGGGTTTGGGCTTCGTTGTTTTCTTTTGGGGAAGAAAGGGCTTGTTTTTAGTTTTAATTTTGTTTTCCCAGATCAATAACTGAAAAACTTGAGGACTTCAGGATTTAATGTAATGAATAAAGGCTAAAATGCATGTTATCCTGTGACATCTTAGAGCACTAATATAATTTCTGTTTCTTTTTCACTGCTAGTGACATCTGTGTTCTTCCTGCAACACATTCCCTGAGCTACCTCCTTGCTATCCTGAATAGCTCTTTATTAGGTGGCATGCAAAAGTAAGAAGCTGTTTAAAAAGGAGTGAGAATGACATTTTGAGTAATTTGGGTCATTGCTGGATGGAAATGTAGTCTGATGTTTTACATTTGAATCATGGGTATAGTAGAGTTTGTCAGGTGTTTCTTTTAATCTTACAGTAGCATTTTTTAACTGTTATTTGGATTAATATTGCATGCAACAAAATTTGTGATGGTGTCAGAATTCCATTATCATCTTAACAAAACAACATAATCAGATTTGGTTTTTTGTTCTTGAAACTTCTAATTTGGTCACAGTTGTGATACAGCTTCCCAAACATGAAAACAGGATTCAAGTGCACTGTTAGAGCAGTGGTTATAAATCCAGCCAATGGCCAAACTATGCAGTGATTAACTACATCCTGCAACTGCATAGATCTCTACAGATAGCTGTAGCCTGCAAGGTGAAGTGATTGCTCATAACTACTGAGCATATATCCCCATACATCACTGCATGAAGACATCAATCCTTTTCAAGGTTAAAAGGATATTTCTCAAAAGCAGCAGTTGCTGCAATTCACAAAGGCAGCAGTACAAGCAAGCTTTTATTCTTGAAGTCCTTTGTTGCTGTTAGAAGTTCAGGATTATAGGCCTTTTAAGCATGCAAGCCAGCACAAAAAATATGGGACATAGTTGCAGAGTACATCACCTTCAGGGCTCATCTTCTCTCAGTTTCCCCAGTTTTCAACAGCAGAAATGTACCTTTAATAGAACATGGAAATGTGGCTGCTACTTCCATCTTCTTTCCTTCTTTTGGGCTAAGCCTCTATTACAAATACCAGTGCATTTTTTTTTCTGTATATATTCCTTAGTTTTGTTGGTGTTTTTTTTTTCTTGGTTTNNNTGGCTTTTTTTTTTTTTTTTTTTTGTTTTGTTTTGTTTTGTTTGTTTTTGTTTTTTTTTTCCTGGTCAGATAATACTAAAAAAAAGCGTAAATGCAGAAATCTTGTAAATGCTTTTCCATATCATAAATGCAAGTTCTCATGGAATTTTTTTACAGTTCTGGGGGAGTTTTAAGTGCCTGGCTGGATATAGATTTGACCTTTTCTGAGGCCATTCCTTTTCCTTTCTTATTGCGGAGACTTGATGCATGTAAAGTGTTGATTATTGCATCACTGCTACCACATCCATCGTTACTATGAAGAA
>WBNO01027523.1:0-16958 GCA_013400575.1 Peucedramus taeniatus | reverse complement strand
CACATATTAATTAGTATAATTATTAATATTAATTATATTAATATTAATAATTAATTATTGATTTATATATTAGAATATATTTTATATATAATATATGTTCTATATAATATATTAATTATATACTCTATATTATTATATTAATTATTGATTATATTAACTATTAATAATTAATATTATAATTATGTAATAATAACTCTTGGATAATGTGAGGCTCTTAGCAAGGCTGAGCTTTTGGGCTGTGATCTCCAATAGTGGAGACCTCGTGGTCCAAATCCAAATCACTGGATTTTAGAGTGTTGTGTTTGACCCCTGAGAGAACCCAGGAAAATAACCAGAAAAGAACCCAGCTGGGAATACTGTGCCATGGGAATTCAGAGGAAGGACATCAGCACATGAAGCTGGAACAACAAATCCGTGTTTCAGTAGAAATTCCAGAAGGGATCCACTTTTTAGGAGAAACTCCAGAAGGGAACCATATTTTAGGAGAAGCTCTGGAAGGGGATCCATGTTTTAGGAGAAGCTCTGGAACTGGGAGCACAACTTGGCTTCTTTCCTTGTTCCTGCCAACCTGGAACAACCCAGGCTGGAGCAGGGAGGGGAGGAAGAGCCGGAGGTGCTCTCCTGACCATGTGGGAACAATAGATTGGTGGGAAAAATCCTCTGGCTGCCAAGGAACATTGGGAATTACAGCGTCAAACGTGTCTTGGTGTGCAATTACGGGAAATAAAGCTCCACACGGGCATTCCAAGATCAGAAACATTTCTGTCCGGACAGGACTCCTGCTTCCCATCCCAGCTCCCCCAGGCCGGGATTGAAACCAGATTGGAAAAGCCATTCCCGTGTCCTGATTCCCTCGTTAAACTGTAGGTGGTTCATCCCTCCACATGTTGGATACCACGGGATTGGCTTTTCCCTGTTTCTTGTGGTGTGTCAGCACTCCCCACCCATCTCCAGAGGATTTCCCAGGGAATCCTGTGGTGATTCCCTCTCCCTGCCCATCCGGGTTTGCTGTGCTGGATGACCACAAGGATTCCTTGGACAAAGTTTGCTCTGTGGACACAGGAAACTCCAGGAAAAGTCCTACCCCTAAATTAAGTCATAAAATATGGGACCACTCACACAGAGGAAGGTGAGGCAGCTCCGGCCAAAAAAAGCAGGAAGATTTTCCCAGTCAGGCAAATTCCCCGAACAAGGTGCTAGGAATCCACAACCATTGTGCTCACCTGTATGAGGTAACACCAGAATTTTATCAGTAAAACTTGGAATTTGGGATCATTCTGGAGTTGAAAATGTTTTTTTTTTCCCTCTGCCTTTTCCCCTCTACCCCAGATAATGTGATTTCTCAAAAAAAATATATTTCTGTTGGCATTTTATCACCAAAATCCCAACAAGACCCTGGAGTGCCAAAGAAGAATGGAAGAAAATCAGCACCATTTTAACAATTACAAACCACAGATCAGTGAACACCCCAAGGATTTGGATCTAAAGGATCTTTAAGGTCCTTCCCACTCCAAAGCATTCTGGGATTCTCCAAAACAAAACCCACCAAAGAGAGGAGTTTTGGGCACTTCTCTGCCAACATTTTCAGGAAAACCAAACAAGGGGAGGATTTCTGTGCTCAGTCAGAAAATGACTCTTTTAATTCATGGAAATCCTCATTTCCAACTCTTTTAACCCTCAAGGAATTCTAAAAGCCATCTTCGCAAACCCCAATGAAATCCAAAAATCCACCCTTTCCAACCCCAATGAATTCCAAAAGCCACCCTTTCCAGCTTCAAGGAATTCCAAAATCCATCCTTTCTAGCCCAAATGAATTCCCAAAGCCGTCCTCTCAAACCCCAAGGAATTCCAAAACACATCCTTTCCAACCCTCAAGGAACTCCAAAATCCACCCTCTTCAACCCCAAGGAATTCCCAAAGCCATCCCTTCCTTTCTCAAGCATTTCCAAAGCCATTCCAGTCCCCCAAACCATCCTTTCAAACCCCACTTCAGGGAGAAAAAGATGAGGCAGCATCTCCTGCATTAAAATCTCTCTCCCAAGCATTGAGTGGAAAAATTTGGGAAAACTGGGAATTTCCACAGGTGGATTATCCCACTGCTGAGGCCATCCTCTTCCCAGACATCCCCTGGTTACAAGATCACCCCAAAAACGTGCCGAGGACATTGTCCGGCTCCCCGTGGATAGCCTGGCACAAGCCAGGAGCAGAATCCCCACGGAGCTCATTTAGGGACTGCTGAGAGCATTCCTCGGGATTCCATTTGGGAAATCAAACTTATGAATGGCTCCTCTTCCAGCCCTGGCCAAGGCCGTGGTTTTCCGTGGAGCAGGAAGGAGGAGACGCAGACCTTTGGAACGGTCTCCACCGATGGGAATTCATCCGGGTTTGTTTTCTCAAGACACAAATCCTTTTAAAGTCATGAGGCCTGGGAGGGGTGGGCAGAACGGGGAATGTTTGGGGTTATTTTTGGTCGGAGAGGAACAGTTCCGAAGTCATTCCAATCCCATTAAGTGAGTGCTTGGAAAGGCAAAGCCCTTTGGACTTTTCCACTTGGTGACACTCGGAAGAAGCAGAGGGAAGAAAAGGGTGTCCCCCCTGCTCCGGATATTCCCTCCAATCCCACCATTCTAAATCCTGCCCCAGGATCCTCAGAGCCTGCAGCATTTGGGGACATCTGAGGGAATTTGCTCTTTTTTGCATTTTAGTTAAAGAATGAATAAGGGATCCCCTCATCTGGACATTCCCTCACCTCCCTAAATCCATCTGGGAGCAAGGTGGGAATCCAACCCCTCACCTTGCCAGGAGTGTCACATTCTGGGGCTGTGGACCTCAGGCAGGGAGCGAGGATCTGATCCAGGTTTAAACTCCCACCTTCCCCACCACAAACCTCAGGAATATTTTCCATGCAAAAGGGGCTGATCCAAACTCCAAATGGCTGCTCCATTCTCGTGAGGCCAAACAAATCCTCTTTCCATGGATCCTGAGGGAACAGTTTCTATAACCAACCCATAAATGGTGGCTCCATTGAAAACCAACTCCCTCCAGGTGTGTCCCATTCCTTATGGAGCAGCTTCCATGGACCTTGGAAACTGGAACAGCTTCATGGAGATTCCATGGGGCATCAGGCAGGGACTGGGACATCTTCTCCTACCCCACAGCAGGATTTAACCACTGGAGAGTGCTCAGCAGCTGGAGCTGGTGGTTCCCAAATATTCACTGGGATAAGCTCTTCTCCGTGGGATGAGTTTGTATCACAACCTTCCTCCTCCTGCAGGAAATCAAGGGTGGGGAAAAGTCAAGTGATGCAGAAAAAAAGCCAAATATTGGATCATCTTGAGCTTGGAAAACTAGTCTGGTGTAAGATCATGGAATGATGGAATGGTTTGAGTGGGAAGGACCTTAAAGCCCATCCAGTGCCACCCCATCCATGGGCAGGGACACCTCCCACTGTCCCAGGTGGATCCAAGCCCCAGTGTCCAACCTGGCCTTGGACACTGCCAGGGATCCAGGGGCAGCCACAGCAAATCTGGGAATTCCAGCCCAGCCCCTCCCCACCCTCCCAGACAGGAATTCCCAATTGCCAAGATCCCAGCCCAATCTCCCCTTTCCCAGTGGGAGCCATTCCCTGTGTCCTGTCCCTCCAGGCCTTGTCCCCAGTCCCTCTCCAGCTCTCCTGGAGCCTCTTTAGGACTCTGAGGATTCCTTGGATTTTCCCTTCTCCAGGGGAACATTCCCAGCTCTCCCAGAGCAGAGGAGCTGCAGAATCCTGGAATTCCATCCAGTTTAGATGGAAAGGGACCTTAAAGTCCATCCAGTGCCACCCCCTGACATGGGCAGGGACACCTCCCACTATCCTAAGTTGCTCCAAGCCCATCCAGCCTGGCTTTGGACACTTCCAGGAATGACTGGTGAGTTTCTGGGAGGCTTTCTTTGGGGCAGAAAGAGTGGAGAAGAAAGGAAAACTGAAAAAGAAATTAAAAATCATAAACCACAATTCCAGTCTCAAAACTGTTTTTTTAACCATTATTCTTAAAGGATTATCCATGAAAACAAATGGGAGAATCTTTCCCAAACCCATCCTCATTGGTTTTTTGGGCCAAGCTGATATAAATTGGAGGAATGTGGGATAACGAAGAGGAAAGACAGTGTCAATTTCCATGATCATTTCAATGACTGTAAGAGCACCAAAAACTCCTTAAATCCAAAGAGTCTGACCTCCTAAAAATGCCAGGCAGGAAAATCCCATCCAGATATCCCTGCTCCAACCACAACTCCCAGATAATTCATGGAATCTGCCTCCCAGAGTCTCCCAACCTGTTTTAAACACCTGGAGCACCCCTGGACCGAACGACCTCAGGTTTGTGCCTGGATGATTCAACACCCAACGGCTCCCAAGGGAAACATGGAAAACACAATCCATGGAAGCTCCAATGGGAGCTGAGGGACAGGGAGAGATCCTGGCCTCTCTTCCCAATTATTTTTATTTTTCCCAAGCTGCTCCTTGAGGCAAAACCCTCTCGGAATCATTTCCACGGTCAACGGGAGCTCCATTCATCCCAACCAGATCTCCCTGGAATTCCCAGGAAAGCTCCTGGAGGTCGATTCCCGTTTTTGGGGGCCTGAAGCTGCGGGATGCCAATAATTGCTCGGTGAATGACCCCTTGTTCGGGCCGCGCCGCCATGGCCGCGGGGCCCTTCCACACGTTTGGAGCTCACACTTCCTGACATCTGGTTCCAATCCAATCCCCGTGCCTGCTGCTGGAATTCCAGCGACCTCTTACCTGGGCAAAGGTACCAGGAAGCCAGAATTGCCCTCGGAATTCCCTCTGCGGCTGTTTACATGCCAAACTCATCCTTCATCCCAAATCCTCCGCTCCAGACCTGGTGTTTCAGGCTCTGTTCCTCCTTTCAGCAGCTGTGTCCTCTCTTGGAGGTGGAGAAATTAATTAAAATTAATGAATAGTTAATTTCATTAATTTTTTGGTGCTTATTTGCTTCCCATCTCCCTCAGGTTAACAGGATCTCCCTGGAACCGAGCAGGATCCGACACCCTCCATGCAGAGGCACCAGCAAAGCCTCAAACAAGACAAATTAGGGAATTCTGGTGACTTAAATCCCATCCATCAGCTCCAAACAGCCTGGAGAAGTTTGGGGATTCAGAATTCCTCAACTACCGGCTTGCAGGATCAGATCCACCCACGTGTCCCAGGATGGAATCCATGCTTTTTTTCTGGGCATAGGGACACAAGGCAGGGAACAAAAATCATGTCGATTTTTCCACAAAAATGTTCTTTCTTCTGTTTTTTTCCCACCTTGACCCAATCTACAACAAATTCCAGCTGCTCCTCCACCCCGCTGACTCCATTTTTTCAGCCATGACCTAAAATTCCCATATTTTCTGCTGTTTGGTGTGTGAAGGAATCACAAACCAATTCTCTCTCCCGCTCCTCCTTCTGCTGACCCATCTGCTCCTCCTGTTTAGCCTCGGGTGCCACCTCCCACATTCCCAGTGGGAATCCCTCCAGAGGAAATCCACGGCCTGCCGAGCAGAGCTTTGATACTCAGCCGCCAAAAATTCCCATGAAAAGGAAAATGTGATCTGTGCAACCCCAGGAACCAATGTAGGACTCCAGGTCCTGGAAGGTGGAATCCCCCAATCCTCCAAGTGGGATTTTCCCATCCCAGCGGAGCCCAAAACAACTCCCAGCTCCCAGGTGTTCCTCCTATCCAGAGCTGTGGTGGTCACAGTCAGGTTTCATCCCAAATTTTCCCACTGTGGAGCTACTTGGCTGCTGTGGAATTTTGTAAAAGGCGGCTCTGGGAAGCGGGGTTGGAGCTGGGATTGTTCCTGGAAAGCTCAGAGGGATCCTGCCTCTCACTTAAACTCGGATTTTCTGGGAAGTGCCTTTGCCACCTTGTTCCCACCCTGCCACTGTTGGGATAACCTTGGCAAAGCCCCAGCTGAGCTCAGTTTTTCCATTTGAACACTCGGGATAATTGCAAAGCCCCTTTCTCTAACAAGGTGTTTCCAAATTCCCAGGGAAAAGGCCCCATGGAATTACAGAACTCCTGGATTTTGGGGTGTTTGGAGATTCATTGGATGCCAAATCCAAACCCTGCCCAGGAAAATGAAGTGTTGGAGAACCGGCGGGGGGGGATGGTTTCAAGTTTTTCCTCCTTTTTAATGTTTGGATTTCCTCAGTGCCTGCCGAACCCAAGCTGCCCCCGGAATTTTTTATGGGCTCCTCTGGATCCCATCCAATCACAGCCTCTGGAAGTGGTGCTGAGAAATATCCTGGAGCTCCAAGTCCAGATTCCTGCTGTTCCGGGTCAGAGCCTGGGTCGGGATCAGATGGAAGGGGGGATATTCTGAACCAGCCCACATTCCAGCTCTGGCTCCTGGGCCAGGAGAGATTTTCTGGGAAGGAAAACAGAGGGTGGAGTGGGAGCAGGGACCTGGATTTACCCAGCGGAGAGAGGGGAAGGGAGGAGAAAGCTCCAGCTCCAGTCTGTGCATGGAAAAACTTCCCAAACAACACTGGCAATTGCCTGCAGTGATAATTACAGCCAGAATCGGGTTTTTCCAAGGAACTGGAAGGAATTTTCGCAGCTGGACGAGCCCCTGCATCCCTGAATCCCTCCACGCTCTCCCACCCAGCACAGATCCCTTCGGGAAGCATCTCCCAGGCACCTCTGCATCCAGAGCCACTCCTGGGCTGACTCACATCCATCCCACACGCTCCTCCAGCGGCGGAAAGCTGTGGAAAAACTGCCCGGGAATGCTGCGGGTGCCCTTTGGCACAGCTGGCTCCGGCTGCTGCTCCAGTGCCCGGCTGCCCTCGGAGTCTGGCTGCAGCAGAGCGCGGTTATTTTGGGATGCTGGGATGGGGGATGCTGCAGCAGAGCACGGTTATTTTGGGATGCTGGGATGGGGGGAGCGGCCTGAGCCAGGCCAGGGCTGTTTCCTTGGGATACGGGATGGGCTGAGCCCGGACAGGGGCCCTGCAGAGGGCAGTGAGGCAGAACAGCCATGGAATGTGCTGGATCCCGATGCCCTGCGCTAGAACCCGGCTCCAAGAGCTCTTAGATGGGAGCAGTCGGAATCGGGATTCAGAAACATCCCAAAAAGTTGTGTCCATAGCCGTGTCCAGCCTCAGGTGGTCCCTTCCCACCCCCATGTTCCCAGCAGCTCCCTCAGCCCCTTCCAAGATCCCGTATCCCAGTGGGATGGGGCTGGGCAGCCCCTGCTCCCCTGCACTGGGATTTGGAGCAGCGATGAAATTCATCCCACAAGGAAACATCCTAAAAATTCCTCTCCCCATCCCCACCATCGCACGGATACCTTGGGAAGGTCTCTCCCCAAAAAAAGGAGTGTGGGATGGGGGATCCTGATCCTGATCCAGGGTCGGGCTCTTCTCCCTGCCCCAGAACCCAACACCAGGACACTCAGCCCTGGCACAAACATTCCCAAAGCCAACATGGAACAGGTGGAAATTCCCTTTCAGTCACTATCCTGGGATTTGTCAGCACAGGAGGGTGGGGAGGCCTTGGAATGGAATTCCCAGATTTGCTGTGGCTGCCCCTGGGTCCCTGGCAGTGTCCAAGGCCAGGTTGGACATTGGGACTTGGATCCACCTGGGATAGTGGGAGGTGTCCCTGGGTGGAATTGGATGTGCTCTAAGGTCCCTCCAATCCAAACCATTCCGTGATTCCACATTTCCTATGGAGTAGCCAATGTACAACCACTGCTCTTGAGGGACCTGCAGGAATTTTGCCAGCAGGATCCTGTCCTCTGGCTGCATCCTCACACCTGGAACAGGAGCATCCCAAGGGGCATTTTTGAGAGCCATGTTCCCTGCCTGCTGCTGGCATTCCCAAAGTGACTCCCTGCAGGATGCTGGAGCATCCCTGGAAGTCTCTGCACAGAACTTCAGAAGGAACATGGAGGGTCTGGAAACCCTGGCTGGAAGTGGGCTGGAATGTTCCCTAATTCCCCGAATTAGGGGCCACCCACAGAAGAACCAGATCCTGCGAACACCTCAGACTTGGGGATAATTTCATGGAATAGAGGAATGGTTTGGCTTATAAGAGACCTTAAAAATCCCATTCCACCCCATCCATGGGCAGGGACACCTCCCACTGTCCCAGGTGGATCCAACCTGGCCTTGGACACGGTCAGGGATCCAGGGGCAGACACAGCAAATCTGGGAATTCCAGACCAGCCCCTCCCCACCCTCCCAGACAGGAATTCCCAGTTCCCAAGATCCCAGCCCAATCTCCCCTTTCCCAGTGGGAGCCATTCCCTGTGTCCTGTCCCTCCAGGCCTTGTCCCCAGTCCCTCTCCAGCTCTCCTGGAGCCCCTTTGGGCCCTGCAAGGGGCTCTGAGGTTTCCCTGGATTTTTCCCTTCTCCAGGGGAACATTCCCAGCTCTCCCAGCCTTTTCCCATGGGAAGGGTGTTCAAGCCCTCTGATCCTTTCCAATCATTCACATTTTCCCTCTGAAAAATCCTGGTGCAAAGAGATTTGTCCCATTTTTCCCAACCTCCACAGTCAAGGTCATCTGTGGAGCCTCAGGTGGACAAAGCCACCCTGGAACCCCTGACCTGCAGCTGCTCTTGGTCCGCCGGGAGCAAATGGGTGATCAAAGAGTTCCCATGGATTGGACACGGCGCCTCTGATCCCACACCTGTGCCCGTGTGGGATTCCAGGCAGGAGCAGCATTCCCAGGCCCACCGAAGCCACACAGCCACAGCCCAGCTCGGAGGATCCCAGCTTGGGCAGCCTGGACTTCATGGCAACACTAAAACCTGGTTTTAAGCTGACTTGGAGAGGTTTTCCTTTAAAATGAAGTAAGGAACTCTGAGAAATTTGAAGCAGTCTGAATTCTCACAGCTCTCCTGACTAAACAGGGATGTTGGACACATGGAACATGGAATGTCTTGGATTGGAAGGAATAAAACCCAGTTTATCTCACCCCCTGCCATGGGACACATCCCACCTTCTCAGGTTGCTCCAAACCCAGTCCAACCTGACCTTGGACACTCCCAGGGATGGGGCAGCCGCAACACCTCCCAAAAAACAGCTTTTCCAAAGATTTCATATCCAGAGTTACCTGAGGATGGGCCAGGTCACAAGGCTGGGAACAGGAAAAATGGAATGGGATCTCCAAAGGCTGACTTCGGAGGCAGATAGATTCTCCTCGGTGGTTTCCCCACCGCCAGGATGGATGAGGGACATCTGGGAAGAGTTTGTATCCAGATTTTTAAAAGGAAAATGAGTTAAGCAATGAGTTTTAGGAAAACATGGAGAAATGATTCCTGAGGCAGCTCAATAATTTTTGCTCAGGATTATCAAAAACCAGGATCTGGCTTGATCGTATCCCACGAATTCTTTCCCAAGAAGTGAAACCCGGGTCCTGCAGGAATCCTTATCCCAGTAATGAAAAGCAGAGCAGTATGAATGTCTGGGAGTCAGAAAAATTCCAAGTAGAACAAACCGAGAGGGGGATGAAGCAGGGAAGCAATGGATTCTCCTGATTTCTCCAAGATGGGAATTGCTCCTGGGAAACTCCTGTGGAATGCCTAAGGCAAGGCACAACACAGGTAAAAAGGCTAAACCAGATCCACCCCTAATCCCGGGAAAACATCCACACAAAGTTGAGGATGGCTCAGAACCCAGCAGGAGAGACGGGAAAGGGGAGCAGTTCCCAAATAAACTCAGTTTGGAGGAAATCATTGGATAACTCAGAGTGGAAGGGACCTGCAGCGGTCACCTCACCCCATCGGGAAGGGACAATGACCCACAGGAGACGGGGAATTTTGGGGATGGGGAATTTTGGAATGGGACAATGATCCACGGGAGATGGGGAATTCTGGGGATGGGACAACCACCCACAGGAATGGGGAATTCTGGGGATGGGGAATTTTGGGGATGGGGAATTTTGGGGATAGGACAATGTTCCACAGGAGATGGGGCATTTTGGAGGTGGGACAATGATCCATAGGAGATGGGGAATTTTGGGATGGGACAACGACCCACAGGAGATGGGGAATTTTGGGAATGAGTGGAACAATGATCCACAGGAGATGGGGAATTCTGGGGATGGGATAACAATCCATAGGAGATAAGAAATTTTGGGGATGGGACAATGATCCATGAAAGATGGGGAATTTTGGGGGTAGGACAATGACCCACAGGAGATGTGGAGTTTTGGGAATGAGTGGAACAATGATCCAGAGGAGATGGGAAATTCTGGGAATGGGACAATGATCCACGGGAGATGGGGAATTTTGGGAACGGAACAATGATCCACGGGAGATGGGGCATTTTAGGGATGGGACAATGATCCACAGGAGATGGGGAATTTTGGGGATGAGTGGGACAAAGACAATTAATTAATTCCCCCTGGGGGCCTCCAGGGCCTTATCAGCAGAAGCTGGTAACGACTCTTGCTGAGACTCCAGGAGTGGCTCAGACAATTCCAACATTCCAAATCCTGTAATCTCTAATTAATTGATCTCAAGGGCCTTCCCTATAAATCAGCCTCCCCCATTTCGAACAGCAGGATGGCTCTGGGGGCTCTCCGGATCCATTTTTCCTGCTTTTCCGTGGACAAACACTGGTTAATTTTCTAGGAGTAACCTGATCCATCGATTTCCTCGCTCCAGATTTGTCCAGAGGCCCCTTTCCCACCCCATGGAGTGCATCCACCCAGGGATGAATGTCCAGCAGAGGAAATGTTCTGCTTTATTAATAGACGCAATAATGGCTTAATGAGGCTCCTGCAAAAGCCATTCTGATGCTCCTGGATTTAAATAAACTCCGTCAGGAGAAGCTCTGGCTCAGCCAGAGGCGGAGCTTTGGAATGGGAAATGCCGGAGTGTCCGGCCCCATGACGTGACGGGAGCCCAGGACACCCACGACATCCTCCCCTGGGATTGGGATGAGGCTTTGTGGTCAAAGCCCAGCCCTCGGAGTGAGCCAGGCTTAACCCACAGTGCTGCCAGTGCTTCCCAATCCCTCAGTTTTCCAACCTTTTCCCTCCTTTCCAAGTGCTCTCCAGGCCACAACACCGGGAGAGAAAATCTCGCTTCAGATGGATTGTCCCTTCCTGGGCAGACGAGGTGACCACTGCAGGTCCCTTCCACTCCAAATTATCCAGTTATTCCCTCCAAACTGAGTTTATTTGGGGGCTGGTCCCCTTTCCCATCTGTCCTGCCGTGCTCTGAGCCATCCCCAACATTGTGGGGATTAACTCCACTGTTTTCCTGGGATCTGGGATGGATCTGTTTTTAACCCAACACAAATGAGCATTTATGTGGGAAAATGCTTCTCCCACACAGGAATTGGGTGGGACACACGTTCCACCTGGGTTTACCTGGGGGCGATGGAATAATCCTGGTGCTCCACCAGGCCAGGACCTCCCAGCCAAATCCTAGACCTGGCCTAAGGTTTAGCCAGGAAAGGTTTCCATCTCTACCTCCCCTATTTTTCCCAAGATTTCCTGGAATAATTTGGGTTGGAAGGGGATAATCTGGTCCAGCCTCCAAATTCACAGAATCCTGGGATCCCTCTGGTTGGAAAATCCCTCCAGCATCATCCAGTCCAAGTTGTGCCCAATCCATACCTTGGCACTGAGTGCCAAGGAATTCCTTGGACACCTCCAGGGATGGGGACTCCAATCCTCCCTGGGCACTTCCAGTTCCTGACCACCCTTTCCATGTAGGAATATTCCCAGTGCCCACCCTGAGGCTCCCCTGGGGCCGTTCCCTCTCCTCCTGTCCCTGTTCCCTGGAGCAGAGCCCGACCCCCCCGGCTGTCCCCTCCTGCCAGGAGCTGTGCAGAGCCACAAGGGCCCCCTGAGCCTCCTTTGCTCCAGGCTGAGCCCCTTCCCAGCTCCGTTCCCTTCTCTGGCCATGCTCCAGCCCCTCTGTGTCCTGCATTGAGCAGCCCAGAACTGGACACAACCCTCAGCAGTGCCTGGCCCAGAGGGACATTCCATTCCCAGATCCTGCTGGACACCATTCCCGATCCAAGTGCCCACCTGGGCTGATGTTCACAGATCCCAGGATATTCCCTTTCCCTCCCTGCACGTTCCTGGCCGTGCTCAGAGGCAGGAATTCAGTGCAGCGGGACACCAGAGGCGCTCCTGCATTTCACGGATACCCAAGGAGCACATCCCAGTTGTTTGGGATCATTCCCTGCAATCCCCCCAAAGCACGTCCCAAAAATCACCTTTCCCTCCTGAGCCAAGCGAATCCGTGAAGCCGTAATTGGGCAAATATTGTTCAAGGAAAAGGGATCTGGGAATGTAGACTAAACACGGCTCCCGTGCCAGAGAAAACTGCTCCTCACCCTGGAAAAGGAGCTCTCATTCCATAACAAACGCTCCAACTCGATACCTCAGGACAAATATACATAAATATATATCCCATCTACATTTATAATGGGGGGGAAAAAAGCATGGAAAAGACTGATCCAGCTTCCAGCACCAGAAAAAAAGAAATCCATTGGCTTTGTCCAGTGCTGGAGGAGGACATGGAATTGTAATGCGAATTGGAAGATGCTGGGAAGGTCATTTGGATGAGGGAGTTTGTCTATTAAAAGGGAATTTTCAACTACTGAAAGGGAACTTTTGACTACTGAAAGGAAACATTTGAATATTAAAGGGAATTTCTCAATTATTGAAAGGGAATTTTTGACTACTGAAAGGGAATTTTTAAATAGCCAAAGGGAATTTTCTCAGTGTGAGTGAATGGATTGTTTAAGCTGCTGCCTGGAATTCCCAGGGAATGTTTGGGTTTGAAGTCCCAGGGATTACTTGGGGATTCAAGGATGCAGCCAGAGGAGGGGATTGTCCTGCTCTGGGGCAGCTTTGGGCACCACCATCCAAGAAAGGTCCAAAACTCTTGGAGAACTTCCAAAGGAGGGACATGAGGATGGGGAAGGGCCCAGAGGGGCCACGCGAGGAGAGCATGAGGGCACATGGAATATTCATCTGGAGAAGATGAACCTGAGGGAGATCCACTGGGATCTGCAGCTCCCATCTCTGTTCCCTGTGACAGGGACAGGATCCAGGGAATGGCTGGAGCTGCTTTAGGGAGGGTTAGGTTGGGTGTCAGGAAAAGATTCCTCATCCAGAGGGTGCTGGGGCACTGAAACATCTTTCCAGGGAATGGGCAGATCCCCAAGGCTGCCAGAGCTCCAGGAGAGTTTGGACAACGCCCCCCAAGGACAGGGTGGGATTGTTGGGATTGTCCTGAGCAGGGAAGGAGTTGAATCCATGATCCCTGTGGGTCCTTTCCCACTCAGGATATTCCAGGATTCTTTACCTTAAGGGAATTTCACATCACCTCTCCATGTTTGGGAATTCCACGCTGACCAAGACCTTTCCCGAGGTCTCCATGGTGAGGACCTCGCTCTGCATCCTCTCGGATCTTCCCAGTCTTTGGGAAGCTCAAGCCAACATGGAAGGACCAATTCCTGGTTTTCACATGGATGATCAATGGTATTCCTGCCCGTGGCAGGGGCAGTCGGAATTAGGGGATTTTTAAGGTCCCTTCCAATTCATTCCATGTTTTTATCAGGATGATTCTGTGAAAACCTCAGGAACCTCCTGTGAAACCACCCCCAGGAACAAATGTGAAGCTTCACAGGGATGTTGTAGCCTAACCCACCCCTCATTCCCTAATTTTGGGTCTCTCCACTGCAGATTATTCCCAAAAAACCCCACACAATTCCACGGAGACTTCACCCATGGCCTCCAAGCTTCCCTGACCCTTCCTTCCCCACATTTTTCCATGCAAACCTTTCTCATCTGCGTTTTATCCCATCAAAAATCCCACATCAGCTGTTAAATAAATAATCAGGGAGGTTCTCCAAGCCAGGATTTTGGTGTAATCATCTCTTGTAAAGGGAAATTTTCATTTGTAGCCTGGGATAAAATCAAAGCCCTTCATTCCGAGTGCAGGGGGAGACCTTGAAAAGGGAATATCTGCCAGAAATCCATTTGCTATTCCAGCACTTTACATCCTGTTTGCTGTCACACTTTATCATTTTTAGAAGTCCAGATCAAGCACCGAGGCCATCCAGGTACTCTGAATTATTACCCCAACACTTTGGAAGATTTATTAGGATTTATTTTAGGGTTTCATCCAATTTTTCCTCAAGATGTCAGCAGGGAATTGGATGCACGGAGAATTCCAAGCTCTTTTAACCCAAGAGTCTAAAACTGGGGGGAGTGAATCCTCCATGGAATGGTTTGGGTGGGAAGAGACCTTAAGAATCATCCCATTCCACCCCATCCATGGGCAGGGACACCTCCCACTGTCCCAGGTGGATCCAACCTGGCCTTGGACACTCACAGGGATCCAGGGGCAGCCACAGCAAATCTGGGAATTCCAGCCCAGCCCCTCCCCACCCTCCCAAACAGGAATTCCCAATTGCCAAGATCCCAGTCCAATCTCCCCTTTCCCAGTGGGAGCCATTCCCTGTGTCCTGTCCCTCCCGGCCTTGTCCCCAGTCCCTCTCCAGCTCTCCTGGAGCCCCTCTGGGCCCTGCAAGGGGCTCTGAGCTCTCCTTGGATTTTTCCCTTCTAGAATATTCTGTTTTATTCCATTTTATTCTACTCCAAGGCACCTTCCATGTTTTAATTCCAGCCAAGACCAGAACACGGGGTCCACCAGGGCTCCTAAAATATTCTGGAGGAAAACGACGCCAAGAAACCACATGGAAATCCATCCCTTTCTCCCACTTCTCTCCTTTCAATAATTCCTGTAAATGTTATTTAAGGACACTGCAAGATTTTTAGCTCAACTTTTAGCTCAGCTCTACCTTGGAATGCCCTGAGCCTGGAGATTTTCTGGTTAAATCCACATTTTAAGAGAACCTAAAGCCACTCCAGGATTCCATTTTATTTTGCAGGAGCCAAAATTCCCTTTTGTTTTCATAAGGGGGAAAAAGAGACAAAAAGAGGGGGGGAAAAAGGGAAAAAAAAAAATCCCTGGATGCATTCACACACCTTTTCTGTGCTCCACACTCAACCTTTAAAAAGAAACTTTCCAAGAGTTCAGCTCGAGTTAAAACCAAGGGAGTAACGTGAGCCCCAGAGCCGGCGCCGAGTGGAAAGAACACGGAGTCCGAGGGACCTGCGCCGGGATCCAGCAGCTCCCGTGAGGCCATCCCAAAAAAAAAACCTCTCCCTGCTTCTGTTGGAGCACAGCGAGACACCTCATCCAGCTCCAGGGGTGGTGCAGCTCCTCGCTGACAGCCATAAATCCCAATAAATTATAAATAAATCCAAGCGAAGGGAAGGAAGCGAAGAAATCCCAAAAGGAAATGACCTCCCCTGCTCGGACAGAGGTGACAGACGGGGTTTGTGGGGTTTGGACGGGACAGAAAGGACGGGGAGGTGCCACCCCGGGCTGGGAAGGGGACGGGAGCGGCAATGAGCGAGACCCAAGGGTGGAGTTTGGCCACAGCCAAGACAGAGCCGGCAAAATCCTCGTTGGCAGGACACATCCCAAAGTAGGAAGAGAGCGGCCACAAAGCTCTGAAGGGAGGGAGAGGAGCCTCGGAGGCTCGGGCTGCTCCGAAGGGACCCGGGCTGGGGTTTCACCGTCACATTTTCCAGCCAAAGCTCCATTCATTCCTGCACTTGCCTTGGGATGTCATCGCTGGAAGCAACATCCTGTTCTCCAGCGCTCCCACCGTGGCCAGGGCTCCGTCAGGGCTCTATTTATGGGGAAGAGAGGAAGGAGACAGGAGCCAATTACTTCACTAATTGCCTAATTACCCTAAGCACTCGCAGCCCGCCCCGGCTCCGCTCTGGAGCGGCTGCAGCTGCAGCTCCCACCGGGAGCTTCTCCTGGCACATCTCATCCAAAGCTCTTCTTCTCCCACCAGCCGGGGCCAGAACTTCCTAAAATATGGATGGTTTAAAAACCTCACAGCAGCCCCAGCTCCCAGAAAACTCCGGGATTTGATGAGGAGGTGGAGTCAATCTCCCTGGAACCCAATGGGAGATGATGGGAACCCAAGTGGGAGATGATCACTTGGTGCTCATCAAGGGGTCATTCCCACCTGGGATGTGAGAAACTGATTTGTAAAGAATTTTTTAAAATTTGATAGGGTTTTTTAGGACTTTTTTTTTTTTTATTTCAGGACTTTATTTTTAGGATTGTTTTTTAGTTTTGGATATTTGTATGCAAATTTGTATGTAAATATTGAGATAAGGTGTGTTGATTTTGGAAGGTTGTGGAATAGAGGTGATATTGTTGAGAGAGAGATTGAGTTAAAAATAAGTTTTAATAAATTTTAAATATAACTTTGCAAAAAGATTAGATATTTTCGAGAATTAGAGTTGTAAAAGATGTGTTGTCGTAGGATTACGTGGGGTACAAATACCGGTGATTAATGTTAAAATAATAGTAGTATCGTGTAGTGAAAGTTAATAAGTTGAAAAATATTTATAAAGTATTGTAACTAAGAAATAAATTCGTTTTTGATAGAATGGCATTGAGTTTTATACCTCATCTGTCTTACCCTTCATCGAGACTGATAATGAAATAAAATCTTTTAAAATGCAAAAAAAACTCAAAAAAAATGTGTTGTTCCCCTGTCCCAATTCCATGAGGAGCAATTCCTGAAAAAAACCAGCAGCAAGGACCAGGACACAGACACAGCTGGAATATTTGCCTTCCCTTCCCTCATTTCTCTACCTGGGAAGAGAAAAAAGCTCTGGGCAGAAATGTGGAATCCTGGAGCTCCCAAAAACCTCGGGATGGGCTGGACTCAGAGCTGTGGGACCTTGCTCAGGTCCCTGTCCAGTCTTCGGGGAGGGAGGTTCCAAACCTATCCCACCTAATACAACACTTGACCATAAAAAAAATTATTTTATTTTATTTTGTTGTATTTTTTTTTAATTTTATTTTATCTTATTTATTTTATTTTATTTTATT
>WBNO01027522.1:0-27053 GCA_013400575.1 Peucedramus taeniatus | reverse complement strand
TAACTTACAAAAACTCAGCTGTTCTTACTGGCTAAGGCAAGTTGTCAGGTGTGCACTGCTGGTGTGTGAGGGTTTCCTCATATATTGCGAGTAGCTAGTTGTCTGTTCTGGGAAGCAAATATAACACACATGCACAGCAAGAGTCAGGAACTCAAGTCCATTCTTTACACTATAAGCATCTAATCAAGTGCCTTGAAATTATAGTAATCTTAGAACCCCTTTTTCCTCATACTATGAAACACAAACAAAACCCTGACCATGATTCCAGAAGCCTAAATTTAATAGATTCCAGTTTCTCTTGATGAGAGGTTTTCAAACTTCATAATCTCACAAACATCAGCAAGTTTGACTGATGGCTACCTGAAAGAGGAGTGAGTGACTAGTGGTATAAACTGGATAGCAATTAGAGGGGACTGGCAGATGGCAGCTGAGCACAGGACTGGCAGTGGAAAACTGCAGAGCAGACAGCAGTGCTTACAGTGATGACAGATTGTCTGACTGGAAAAAAAGCTTGAATTCTCTTGTGTTGTTTTCCCCAGTGTTTTAATGGTCGACACAGAAGTTCAAATTTAGCTTTACATCCATCTTTTGGAAAGATAATCTAAATTGAACATTAAACATACAGTATCTTTATATATCATTTTCTGTTGTCACAGAGTAGCCCCTTTCTCCTATGTCTGTGATTATTAACAGAGGTCTACAATGTCTCAAGGAGTATAAGTCCACTGTGGTACTTCTAAAAATATCCAGCCAATTAAAATACATAAAAGAAAGTAGCACAGAAACTTGCATGTTCTCTAAAAGCATTACTCATTAAAAAATCATATTTTTTCTTCACCAACAGACCTCATTTGTCTGTTTAAGCCAGATAACCTTAAATCATACCTGGACTCCATCCTCCCCAGTTCTTCAAAATGTAAGTTTATCCCTAGTGTCACTTGTATAGACTGAAAAAAGAGACTCCAAACCTTCTCATAGTTATGTCACCTTTGTCCAGTGGACTTTATTGGCATTACAATACTTTTTAGTGTTTCCCATTTTAACAGGAAAATGTTATTTGCATCTTTAGCCAACCTTCTATTTCTTTTAAAATAAATCAATTCAAGCACTCTTTAATCTTAGGCATTCTTGTGTGATGAAAGTCTCAAAATGACCTTTGCTGTTTCCAAAATCAAGTGAAAAATAGCAGCAGCTAGGATAGTTCAATGAATATTGGACTAAGAGTCTGACATTGCCATCACATTTGATTTGTCTTTATCAGAATTCAGGGGCTAGCAGGAAGTCTTTAGCACTCCTCTCAAAAAATAATTTTGCGTTCCATATTCAGGTCCATTTTCACTCTCCAAAATTTTAAATGTTAAACCTCTTATTATTGTTTTTTAGTTCTCAATTTTTTTAATAGCTAATTTACAAAACTTTTCTAACAATATTCTTGTCAAAACTGTAGATAGTACAAGTCATGATTATTGCTTTAACTTATTATTCTCTCTCCTTCCTATAATGTATTATTTTCCCAGTGATGCAGTTAGATTTTGTATCACTTTGATGCTAAAGATCCTTAAATTAGAATACAAATGTGTCATTTGTTTCTCTTTGACTTTCTTAAGTACCTTGCCAGTTGGAAACAGATTTTCACTAATTATATTGCCCTAGTAGATGCTACTGCCATCAATTTTGCAAGCCTTTGCTGTCCATTCTGCTCATTTATGCCACTTTATCCAATGTTATGTCTTTCCTAAAAGGACATATAGTTTTCAATAAAATAAAATAAAATGCAAAAATAAGAAAAAATTAACATTTCTGATAAATAGCTGCTGCATTAATGAATTTATAAATTATATTTATTGTTTATTAGATGCATATATAATGCTTATAATTTAGCACATAGTTTGTCGCATGCTTATATTTTTATATAAATTAAGCTAATTGAAATAAAATTTCTTCAATGATATAGCTTAGGAATTTGAAATCTCATTTCTGATAAGAGTTTATGATTTTTGTTCATAGAAACAAGAAACAAGGTTCAAAATTTCCATCATATTGAACTTTGCAAAACTGTTTTAGATGAAAATAAGGGGAAAAAATATTCAAAGTTTCAAGAAAGAAAAAGTTGGAATTATTTTTATAGTACTCTCCAGACTAGAAAGTAAAAGCAACATTGCTAAGAAATATCTTAGCAAATACAAGATATCAAATACAAGATATACAAAATATCTTAGCAATGTATTTTATTAAGCAAAAAGCCCCTCTTCATAAAATTGCTTCTTATGAGCAAATGACAATCTGTGTTGTAGAATAACCAAAGAAGTACCAGCTCTCAATTGCTTTGGTCCAGTTTTTATCAGTATCTTATATTTGAACAGCAAACTACATAAGCAAGACACATTCCTGGCCTACTTGTATGCTTGCATCTAAGTGCATGCCAGGAGGTTTTGTAGGCACACAAATTGATCTTATATGTCTATAAAATCTGTAGACATCTAGTATTTCCTGTAGATGTGGCCTTTCATCTTCATTTTCTGTCTGTTTAAAATCTTATCTTTTAGGGAAAGGCTTTAAAACATTCAACCAATTTATGATTGAACAAAAAGATATATTTAAGTCAATGTTTACTCCAAGACCGCATCATGTCTTTGACAGCTCTTATCCCTGAAAAATAAATAGTTAGGTTGACAAATAATTTGCCTAGTGTAAAAACACAAAACATTGTGTAGGGGGAGAATTTCTCTACCTCAGATTTCCCTTGGATTTTGCCCTAGAAGAAAGACATTAGACATATTGTAGCCATATGCATAAAATGAAATGCTTCACCTTCATTAAAACCAGAAAAGAACAGAATGATGAAGCACAACCCTAACATCATTATAACTTGGTATTACATACTGTGTATCTTGTACATTGTACAGATTTTTACTCTGAATTTTACTTAAATGCTGCTCATCACCTTTACAAGAACATATGGATTACCTAGGAAGGAAATTAATAGAGTATGATCAATCCTAAAAACTACAGTCACTGGAAAGAGCTGTGGTACGGATCATGCTGTGAAAAGCAGAGACATAAAATTTACCTTCAGGGCAATGAGTAGAGGTACCAAGGCCATCAAGTGCAGAAAGAGCTACCTGTTGACTCCAGCAAGGAAGACACACCCTTCCTCAGCCCCAGTTTGGGTTCTTTTGAGCCTTTTCTCTCCACACTAGCTTTTCTGTAGCTCCCAGGTAATTCAAACTTAAGCCATTCATTCTAACCTATGGTGAAATTTCATGTAAATGTGCCAGTCTGATTCTTCAGCTCTATGTAGGAGATATAAACTGGTACACTTCATTTTCAATAGATTACATCCTGAAATTTGGAGACTTGTTGTCTTCCATATCCTTCTTTTTTACACTTTAATATTAGTTTTTTCCACACTACTTCAAGTTTTCTTTTGGTAGACAATGTGACTGTGTTATTTTTAGGAGTCTTTTTTCTACTTTCAATCCCTTGCTGGACAAGTGCTTGACTTTTGGGAAATAAAGAGACACAGGAGCATCAAATCTTAATAAAAGTTACAGATTAACAATACCAAAATAACAATAGAATATTAACAAACAAATTGATAAAGCACACAGAACTTGAACTCCTATTGTGCATTCCTCTTCCTACTGCAATTTTTTCCTCTTGTTTTGTTTTCCCAAGATACTGACACATAATGTTTCCCTCCATTCATTCTGCTGCATTCATTTCCAGTTCCTAAATTAAAGATGCAGCTGTGTGGTGTAACTCGCGCCCAGAGGGTTTTATATGGCCATCTTCATTCCACTGAAGATTGGCTGGAGATGATAGGGAAGTCTGGGGAAATGCTGTAATTTTTGTTTGCCCTGCTACTGCTATGCTTTAAAAAGCCCATATCTGGCCAGGGGCTGCTTGAGCAGATAAACTTTGTGTTCATCAAGGCTCTTTGTCAGTTCCTGTGCTTTGTCCTGAAATATGCCTCTTACCCAAAAGTACACATCAACATCGCCCTACATTTCCTTATTGTGGAGGGATGAAACTTAAGCTGACAGGTTATCTTTCATTTGGAAAAATGTAGAAATAGGTTTTCAAAATATTTAAATAGACTGAGCTATTTTAGATATCCCTTCCTTTCTTATTTGTAAACTTGGAACCACAGTTCTTTGAGCTTCTATACCATGTTTCAATTTCAGAAAAAAGGGTACCACATTTTTTACCCCTTTATATAAGCTGTGAAATCTTCTGAAAAGTTACTGGATTTATAGGTACTTTTTAAGAATAACTGATGAGAAAGATAGAGTGGATAGGATGAGAGAAGTCAGTTTAAGTCATGCCTAAGTCATAGAAGATAAGCTGGATGTCACGCCGTCCTCTGGAAACATGGTGCCAAAGGGAGATTTCTTCTTGAAATTTCTTATATAAATTTGGGAAAGGATATTTAAATTATTTTAATAATAAGTAACTAAACTTTTGCAGTTATTCTTCTTTTGGCCAATGTGATAATATCTTATCACTCACCCTATCCCTACATACTTACAAAGAAATAACAGCCTTGGAATCTATGTGTTCAGTATAAATTTTATTGCACAGTGGAGAGCAGCAAGTTTTTATAAACAGAAAACATATTTCTTGTGGAATACCTAATGCTGTTTCCATCATCATTCTGCATTGAAAATGATCTCTCATTTAATTATTATTCCTTTTTCATAGTGGCCACCTTCATGTAAGAGCAGCACAACCTTCACTACAGGGAAATCACTGAATTTCCAGAGGAAACATGCTGGGTTGTTAACTCTATAAATATGCATACATTTTCCACACAAATTTTGCTCAGCTCATAAAAGAAAATGAGCAAACCAGTTGTTCCTGGCTTCCAGAGTCTATACATGGCTATATGCAAAATAAAATTCTTTGTTTCATTTAATGTGATCTCATATTTATTACAGTAAAATGAATCTGGATTTTAACAGAATTTGTCAAGCCTGTCAAATTCACCATTAGTCTAATATCTTTGTAACTGTTCAAAGGAAAAAATATAACTGGAGTATAATCAAACTTCATAATTTTTAAAAGTGCCATTAATTATAAACAATATAATAGCTTTGAACATTAAATATTATAAATATGTTATGAATAGAAATAGAGAAAACTCATAATTTTTTCGTGTATATTTCCAGGAAAAATTTCAAGGCCATATCTAGCTTTATGCTGTTTATCAGTGATCATGGATTTGTGTCACTGAGATCTCTCCACAAAAAAAGGAATGAAGAAACAATCAAAAGCATTATTTTTTTTTTAAATCCTCTCTCACTGTCTGACTTATGGTAGCTGACCACACACACATTTTCTCTCAGCATTCCATAATTTTGAAGCAAGACACATCAAGTTTTAGCTGCAAAAATGTTTCATTCTTAAGAATAATAGTGTAACACAGCCAACAGAAACTGCATTGTCCACTTTATAAAGACAAGACAATAAATGAAATTGTAAAGATTACCTAAGCAACACCTGACGTCTATAACTATATTGAAAGTGTAAATGAGGAAAAAGCCCCAAAGAAATATACATATATATATATAATCATATATATTTACACCTATGCACACCAGTGATTAAGAAAGAAGAAGCAGCATATTGGAGGGAACTGAGAAAAGGGAGTCATTAGGGAGAGGTTTACTTGCCTATACACTTACTTGTTTCCACCATACTGGATTGTTAATGTCTGAATAATTATATACTAGCCAGCAAAATCCACTATGAAATACACAAAGATAGTGCATTTTTGCAGGTAGACTGACCATATAACTTGATAAGTCTATCTCTAGATTTTAATTTCAATGAATATCACAGTCAACTGGAATTTTACTGGAAAATCTAAGAATGACTACTGAAATGGAAACTATCAAATTGATGTTTCATATTAATATTTTCAGGTTCAATATGCAATATTAGAATAAAACCAAAAATTTTGTATCTCTTATTCAGATTCCTTCTATTTAAGAGACAAATATTGCTCTTGCATAAGATACACAGGGGCAAACAAAAAGTATTTAAATCATTCTCGGTTTTCCACTAGAATGAGAGGCATTCCAAATAAAGAGTCCAAAATTCTCATATGCCTGTGGAATTCTGCTCTTCCTTCAATATTCATGTCAGAAATAGAGATAAGTATTGAAATAATATTAGGAAGGAGCAGATATTCTAAGTTTTCCAACTTCTTTGTGCATAAGTTTTGGGGCAGCATCACAGGCTCCTCTCTGAATTCAGTGGTGGGTCTGCTTATGCCAGTGCCATTTATAGCCCACTGGTGGCAGCTTTTGAGCAAGCCATGGATTTAACTGCAGACTGCACTTGGCACCCTGAATGGACGACCGGGGTGAAAGGAGAAAGTTGGTGATGTTGTGCAGTGATCAGGAATGATCAATCATGAGATGGTCTTGAGAAAATGAGAGGCTTAGAGAAGATAACAGGGTGTGTTCACAAAAGCTTCCCCAGCATGTGAAGCAAGGCAATAACCAACAGAGAGCAAGTGGTTAAGCACTCCAACAGCTCTTAAAATGTGATACAACTATCACTTGTGGCTTATGAGTGATGTACAGGCTGAAATAAGAAGCTGTATGGATAAAAATTATAAAGGTATTACCCAGCTGTTTGCAAGTTTTGATGCAAGCTATTACTGCTGTTGGAAAGGTGGAGGCCAAGTGAAATATTTGTAGAAGCAAAGGATAAACTCTCATTTTTGGTGTAGTGGCACCAGAGACACTTTAGAACATGGATTGTTGTGTAGATTTCATTTTATCTCAATGCTTAATAGCTCTATGTTAAGAGATCAAAGTCACTTTTGATGGGACAAGGGCAGGCATGACATTTTATTTTTAGGCTTTGCACATGGATTTATATTGAGAAAATAGAGATACAGTGATGAGTGTGTATAATACCTTTACCAATAAACATGACCACAAAATACTCTAGCTGTTGTATTTTCTTGGCATGTGCTCTTGTTACATATATATTGTTATGCCTTCCAATATATATCTATATCCAAAGAATAAAAAGTAACATATTTTTTGCTACTTCTCATAAGTGTTTCATTTCCATCCCAAATCCCGAACATTTGTTTCAAAAATACATTTGGATGTCATTTTCATTTTAATGAGATGAAGTTTAGGTGTTTTCTAATATATGTTATTTTGCTCTCCTTTCAGTATTTTTCTCCATGGAAGGAATGTTTTGTTACTAGAAAATTACAACCAAAAGTATTGACATAAATTCAGAACAAGATAAGCTTCTTTATATCAATGTAAAATAAACACTTCCCAGAAGCCTAAAACCTAGAAATTCATTTGGCTTTATTCTCTGTATCAACTAAACAGAGTATATAAATATCTTTTAGTGTGAAAAACAGACTGTAATGTTTAAAATTTTACCGTTGTTTCAGACTATGTACATCTACACTACAAGACAAGACATAGTTCTGAACTACTCACAGCAGGTGAGAACACTTTCCACATGAGTGAACAGCCAAAAATTCACCATATCAAACTTTAGCTTCTCAGTTGTACTGTTAATACCTGTAAAGGACATATATTCCAGCCCTTAAGGATAATCAAAACTCCTTAACCTTTGCAGGATAGACAAGTGAAAGCTGGGTCAAATCCTTAACATGCTTCAGGGGTTTGGAATGTTGTATTCCAAAACAGAGAGAAATGGACTGTTTCTGGTTAATTGGGTAAATAGCACCTTTTCACGAGGTCCTTTCCAGCACTGTTTTCTAGCCTTTTCATTGTTTCTGCAATGAGGAAAAAGTGGTCATTCATATTTTTATTCCATGTTCCAAGCATATTTAGAAACTACATTCTGGAGGCCAGCTGGGGAAAAAACCTGGTCTGAGAACACTTCTTTTAGGTATGTGAAGGGAGAAGCAAGAAGTGGCAGTATTGACTAACTGAAGCAAACAGTTTAATTTTGAAAAAAGAGTGGAAGATTTTCTATCACTTTATGTTTGCAATTCAAAATTTATTTCCTTCTTGAAAGTTATGATTTTACTTTGGTAAAGTTCTATGGTCTCCTCTTTACATTTTATTTTCTTAAACTGTGGATTTTTTGTAGTTTTTTTTTTTTTTTAAGAAATCACAGCTAATAACAGAGAGAGTAAAAATACTTTCAGTTCAGAGACATGGTGAGTAGATAAATTCTGTATAACCTCTTAGAGAGATCTCAGAAGTAAAAGAAATTAAATCCATCTGGCTCACACAAGCAACACAGATATAAGAAGTTACAGATGATGAGAAGTTAAGAAGCATAAAGGTGTTCACACAAAGTAAACTAAGATAAACAGGAAACTTTCCAATTATTTTGTATGCCAGGCAGAAAGAAATTAGTATAAGGCTATCTTATATGTTTGGATGCCTGCAGTCAGAGCTCAATACAACAGATGGAAATGACTGAGGTGGGTTGCTGTTACACAGCTTTCTCACCTTCTGCCTGTGTCTCTATAGAGGCAGTAATGGCAACAGCATCCAGGTCTGAAAACAAGAGCAGTGAGGTCACCATTTAGGTGCAGACAGCCTTTACCAGTGTCCATTGCATATATTAAGTATGATATAAAATCTCTTAGGGAGAAATTTTGTGCCAGAAAGTCTTCCCAGGCCAGGTATAATAGCAGAAAAAAAAAGGTCATTCCATCTATCTTCCATTTTTTTTTGTTTGTATTTCCAGCCAGTGGCAGGATTGTCATGCGGTAACAAGAGGGGGAACTCTCTTGTACCATGAGACCCAATATCAATATCCAAATCACTGAAGTCTGTTGCCACCCTGAAGGAACCAGAAAAGTTCCTTACTGTTGTATTAGGCTGCTGTGGGGAAAGAAAAAAAAAGAAAAAAAAGTTATGAAATCAAAAGCAATTGAACTACAAGTTAGTGCTTCATAACTGCAAAGTCCCTGCTGACGATCTGCAATCTGTCAGCTTGTCCCACTCATCAGCAAACAAGATTTCAGTTTAATTGCCTTCATGCTTCTAGCTTATGTACTGTCACGTTCCTTACTCACTTACTACAGCTATAAGTTGAAATTCTAGCCATGGATCTTATACTTTTGTAACTGTCTAGTAAATAAAAATATAAATTTATTCTGATATTGTTTATTATTCCCCCAAATTAATTTTTTTGTCTTTAGTATAGAAATATTGGTTTAATAGAACTATTACAACCATATAGCCCCGTAATACAGTATTCCCATTGCTATTTACAGGCCATAGTTTTGCTCTGAATTTGCAAGTCTCTGGGACTGAAGTTATTCATACTTGCTCTACTTGAACTTCTCCTGTGCTGCCTGTAATTTTATTTTACTCAGCTTAGTTGTGACAGCAATTTCTCTAATTGACCTATGGTTAATTTGTTTTCCTTTTGTTTACCTTTGTGTGGTCCCAGCAACGTTTTGTATAGATTGCAGTAAAAGTAGTTATTCAATGTAGAATGAAATATTCATGACTCTACCTTCCAATGTGGCTGGCACTAGAGAAGAAGAGACACAGGATAGAGGGTAGAGAAGTGTAGGCATTGAGTGGGGCACAAGCTTGACACTGGAGACTCCACAGCTGTGAACAGCTCAATAATTAATCAAAGAAATGCAGACCTGGAGCTGGGCACAACCAGTTTTAGGGCTAACAAAGGAATAACATCTCCCACACTTAAGAGGCATTGTCTATGTGAAATTTAGATGTAGTGTGGAGCTGCAGATCAATTAAGAATGAGTAAAGGTATGAAAGCATATTATAAAATGTTTAAAAATAATTGCAAGTGGATCCTATAGGGAGCAGGATGAGAGTGGGCATAGAACCAGGAAAAGTGGAGGAAACTAAGCATGCAAACCGCATTCTTACTTTTATTTTTCTTCAATAATTAAATCTGCACTAATAATGATTAAACTCTTCAGATTTCATTTATACTAACAACAAATTCTTGGCTTTACTTGTCTATAAGGTATGCTTCTACTTTGCCTGTAAACAAGATTTTGAGCATAATGCTGTCTTTCCTCAGGATAATTCAAATGAGTCACCGATCCTAGGTCTTAATCATGTTATGCAGAAGTAAAGAAAACAGTCATTCCAAATTACTTTCTTGTATGACTCCACAATCTGTTGCCTATTATAATCCAGCCTAATTTTGGGAAGCTGCTTGTCAATGCAGGTACTTTTCCTCCCAGAGATGCTGCATATCCACAGGATGACAAAACACTCTGACAAGATTGGAGGAGGAATGAAAGAAACACCGAGGGAGAGCAACAAGGAGGTTAGGCTATTTTTCTCAGGATTTCTGGAGAATTAGGACTTAGGGAATAGTGGTAACAAACATGATGTTGGGAGAATAGGATGGGGTTTTGGCAAATATACTCTGTTGAGGAGGGAGAAAAATGGAGAAAAACAAAAAAAAAGGATATCTGAAAACAAAAGCTTTAGGGTAAAGTAGGGCAAAGCTTTAAGCCCTACTTTTTTTTTTTTTTTTTTTTTTTTTTTTTTTTTTTTTTTTTTTTTTAGCCAGCCAGGAAGAATTCTAGGAAGATAAGCTAGGTATGGAGTGGTGAACAATGCATCTAAGATATAGTGTTCTACTGGTTTATCCTATTTAATTATTTGAACATCCCCACCACACTTTAGCCTGGATAGCACTCTCACAAACAAGGCACTGCTCAGGGAACAGCAAGGAACAAACACAGCTCCCAGAGGGTAGAATGGATGATTCCAACCTTTCTGGATGAAGGTGGGGAGAGAAAGGAGGAATTGAGGCATATGATGGCACTGTGGTATGGTCCCTGGACAAAGAAGGAACTTAAACACTTTTTGTATACTAGCCTAGATGCAGGTTGATGTGCCAGCTGGGACTCCTGAGAGGGGAAAAAAAGATTTTGTATTGCTTTGTCTTCCTCAGAAGGGCAGGTGCTATAATGGGATGCATGGAATAAAGGGTATGCAAAAAGTACCTGGGAAGTCTGGTGTACAGCTGTGAGTTACAGAAAGTTAAATTTGACAAAGGTCACAAAGTACTAATTTACAGAGTACTTGCAGCAGATACTGTTTGTTCCATGATGCAAAACTTGTTTGTATGTCCAGAGCAAGTCAGTTACCACAGATGGCCTTTTTAAGAAAAGGAGATCACATAATACAGGCACAATTGGATTTGCAGCTGTGTAACTTGGAACTGTCTGTACCAAACCCCTGATTTTTATTCTTTCTGTGAATGATTTTCACAGAGCATAATATTCATGTACTCTGAAAACCACAATGCAGTTTCAAAAGAATTATACGCCAGTTTAGTAGCCGGTAACGGGGTGTAACAGCACCGTGAAAATCTGTCAGGTCTTTTCTATATGAGCCATCACTTGTTACAACAGATGAAGAAGTGTAGAGAAATACCTAAACAACTATTATTGGTTGTTTTGGTTTTTTGTTTTCCAAAATGATAAATGTGAAAAAAAATAATTTAAAGGAAAGAGTGTTGAGTCTATAAACAAAACCCCATCATTTGATTGGCTTTTACTTCTCTTTAGAAACTGTGTTGCTTAGGCAGTATCTATTTTATTTTTTCAAACACATCCTTTTTTAGGTGGTCTCAAATATAGAAGATTAATATTTATTTGTAAAATATTTTTAGCATATTATCTTAAGAGAGGACAAACAAAACAAAAGTCCTGAAGGATAGCTTTGTATGTCATGATATGATTGGCTATGGTGCTTTTTATCTCTGTTCTATCACAAATTATGACATCCCATGAACTCTTTTTTAAGTAACAGAACGAAAAGTAAAGTCTCATTCTGGAAAAGGTGAGGAGACAAGGATTTTTGTTTTGAAGAGAAAATACATGTTTTGGAGTTCCAGGCAGGGATAAAATCCGTAGGTAAAATCTGTATTTTCATCCACATAAAATGCTTCCCACCTATCTTCTTTTCTCAAACAAGATAAAAATTTCAGGCTATGAGAAAACATAAGAAGTATTTACTTAGTACAATTTCATTTGCATTTGATTTTCAGTTCAAAATGCTTCAAGCATCAAAACAAAGAATGTATGGATTTTTTAATTTTCTCTCTGCAAGATACAATTCTTATAGCACAATTAGATATTTGAAAATATCAAAAATACAGTCATCAGCTAAAGAGCTAAAGCTGATACAAAATAACAAATATTAAACAAACAAAATAACAAAATAATTTTGTTTCATGTAACAAAAATGCACCTTTTGTACAAAAAAAAAATCCTGTGGAAAAATGCTTATTTTAACTTACTGCTGAGATTCAGTTTATTTCTAAATATAAAAAAAAACCAACTTCCAAAACCTTCTGTCTTGATAATACCTACTTTGCAAACTAGCAGGTTGTCTTTTATTTTCATATATCTTAAATAAAAATACATTAGGACGTTTATTTATTGTGGGCCACAACCTAGTAAAAGCAGGTTTATGTTGTTTGTGCCAGTCTCACCATGCATAGATTCCAACACAGATTAAAAAACTGTTGAGTACCCCAGAGAGCTCTACCACTTGTTTCATTTTCCCTCACAACCAAGAGAAGCAGTAGAATAAAAAGGCTGGAGGAAGGTCTCCCCCACAAAACCAACCCTGTAAATGCCAAGAATAGCAGGCGTGCATGAGGTCAGGAGTGGTGGAAAGCCTTGGGAGACACTGGCTGCCAGGGGGGATTTAACACCATGAGTGCTCAAGCACAAGGTCTGAAAGTCTCGCCGGACATGTTCAGTGGCCTGCAGGTCTTTGCAAATTTGGGAGCTTTAGCACTCAGACCATGCTGTTCTGCTTCTGGTTCCAGAGTTATTTCTGCCTCCTGTAGAGTGGCAATGGTTTCCTAAAGTTCCATGACACTGGGGTAAGGAATAGTCTTTTTGGGGCCATTGTCATCCTGAGTCATTTACAGTAAATCCAAAACCTCAGGTCAGGTTTGGAATCAAGAAATTACAAGTGGTATTTTTGTGCTCATATAGTTGTGACATTATGTACCACAAAGTAAATACATGTACTGTAAAAGAGCTTCATACTTGATCCCTTGTTTTAATTCTTGCCTCTTATTTTTTATTACTCTTCAAAATATTGTGAAAGCATGACTTAATTTATATGAACAACAATGCTCTGAGAAAATAATATCTTTGCATAAAAGTATATTCAAAGATTTTTAGCTATAGACTTGATTTGCAACTTGGTCTAGTTTGCCACGTGTAATCTATAATAATTTAATCTAGTACACTACAAAATCCATTATTCTACTAGTGATGTTTATTACAAATGATTTTCCACATCTGAATGTACAAAAAGATGTTTTTGACATCAGAGACAAAATTAAGATGAAGATAATGCATTAAGGTTAAGGTAATGCTTAAAATTGGGGGGTGGGGTTGCTAATTTAAGTTCCTCCAGTTTAATGAAAAATGCAATATTTCCTAATTTAAAACAACTATTCAATTTCTACTTGTGAAATTGACAATATAAGTGTTGGTGAAGACATAATTCACAGAATTAATGCAAGAATTCCAGGGATTGAAATCAGATATCTTTTTGTATTAGCAATTGAAATAGCTGTATTCATAATTTCACTGGTCTGAATTTTAGTACATTTGATGGCCAGATTGGCATATTAGAAATTTTATTTTATTAAAAAATGGGATAATTTATATTACAATAATTTGAAGGGGCTCACTGTAGATCAATAGCATAGGAATAAAAAATAAAGTTAAAATGAAACACCATGAGTCCAAATATGCTCCTAGAATATAGATCTGAAATCTCGACTAAGACAAATTCAAAGACTCCCATTCACACTGAAACCAACTTCCAGATTATTTTGTTGAGTGCAAAACAAACACCAATAAAATCAAGCTCTCTTTCACCACTTAGGAAGGAAGAACATTCTGACACAGAGATTTATTACAGCATATTTCCATTCTGAAAGCTGATTTCAAAATTTAAGCTGTTCAGTTTTGCATATCTGTACATTATACACATCATTCCTACAGGCTAAAGTGGATTCCACATTTCAAAAAGCTGGCTTTCCCTCATATACACTTGATTCAACCACAATGCCAAAACATTCTCATTATCTTGTTTCCTTAGAAGAGCTTTATGAAGTATTCTGGACATTTCATAAAAAAGATCAGCCTGATGCTTAATAGATATAAATATACAAATGTGATAATCTATAAACGGTCAATGATAAATTGCCTTTCCTAAATGGCAGTTATTAGGTCAAAACACTGCCCCATTTACTATTTCATCATCATTGGCAGTAACTTTTTATGAGAAGCAGGAAGCTGAAAGGAAATTAATGTACAGTTCAATACAATTAAGATCTCTATTTTGCTAAGCAGGCTTAAAGGAAATTAATATAATTTGAAAACATATGATGACAACAATTCAAATTATTTGGATCAATGATGTCCAGGAAAACAAAATAGAATTTATCCTCCAGACTGCCATTGGGCTTTGCATTCAAGCCCAATGGCAGTCTGGAGGATAAATAATAAGAATGCTATTGAAATAATAGGAACAACGTCTCAAATGAGAAGTCAGACATCTCAGGCATCAGTGTAGTTAATTATTCTTTTGTTCTTTAGGAACAAAAGAATACTGTGCTGTCAGATCATGCAGTGCTTGTTTGATGCACCTTTCTTATGGAAGCTGGAAATATAGATTCAAGTCTGACATTTATAATCATGATCAATGCAAAAAAAATTAAAAAAAAAATATAACAAGTATTGATTCATGACAAATGACACAACTATTTTTTCTATTTCATTTGGACTAAAATAGATAAAATTGGATTCATAATTTTAAAATATTTTATGACTAATATCTTTCTTTCTGGTCACCATTATTTCAAAGCTTTCTTAAACAAAAGGTTTTATGATATGAGTTCTCAGTTTTTGATTGTTACTGATATGTTAATAAAATCTTACTTCAGATTTTTATTTATATTTTGCTAAAATTCAGAAAATGGAATTAATTCCTTTATTATTTGAGGACATGTTTTACTTTCTTCTCTTTTTTTCCATCAGTTGCCCCCACCAAAGTTTGTTGTAGAACTAGCTGAGAAAATGCTGGTTTTAAGTTTTCCTTGTTAGAGAACCCTGTGATTTGTGTATAAATTTTGTACTATCATTAAATTGTAAACCCCACAGATACATGTTTTAATTCACAAACTAACTAAAAGGAGGTTGACTTTAATGGCAGTTGAGCAGCTCAATCCCCTAATCAGCTTTGGAAATCTAAATGCAAAAGTCGTGCTGACAATATAAATTAAGCAACTACCTACGCATCCTTTTCATTCCCTAAACACGAAAAAACTTGATAAAAGGAAAAATGAAAGTAAAGGTTGATTCTATACATGAGGTTTAGCAGAGCAGAATCTATTCTAAGCAACTTGCTGCTGGGGACTGGAGTATTTCCTTGGACCACAAAAGCAGCAGACTTGAGTTGTCTGACCAAAATGACAAAGAGTAACGGGGGTCAAACTGAGACCTTTCCCTTGTTTTCCAACATATTTACACCAAAAATGGAAATCAGATCTAGTCTGATAGTTTGGCTTTAAAAAAATGATATACATAAAATAAAAAATATATAAGCTCCTTCAAAGTCTGTCATCTTTCACAAATGATCTCTGCTCCCACTATCAATCTGTCCTTCTCTTTCTTAGGCTGTTTGGATGTCTAGTAAGCTTTCAAAGCTTCAAAGTTAAGACGAATAGGAAGAGACATCAATATCTCTTAATTATACCACAGGCCTGAGTCACTGAAATTTTACAGCATGTTGCCTAGAACTGTTAAGTCTGCCAGTTCAGTTTTGTCAGAAACTTCTTAGATGTCATTTGTACCACTGTCTATCATGCCTGTCATTCAAGTTAGAACCAGAGATTATTTCCACCATTATTGAGTGAAATATTTTAATCATATTAATTATCTGTGACTAGCAATCTTGTCATCTAAGATGTCTGTAGATTAATCTTCTGATGCTATTGCATATGATACAATCAAATATTAGCTGGAATCAAGACATAGAGGAAGTTTAAAACCCTCATAATTTTTGCTTTCCTATATTTTATATTTGGTGTTCCTATTTCATATAATCAGTGAGATATAAATGTTTCTGTTAAGAGCCATTCCATTAAAAAAGTTTGCCTATTCCAACCTTGTTAGAACAATGACACTATAAAAAAAACCTTGCTTGCAGAGTCTAGAAAGTTGCTCAGCCAACACCTTTTCCTTGTCATCAGGGCATCTAACGCAAGTCCTTTAATTCTGAAAAAATCTTCTGAGGGACATTTTGTTTTGAATGTGTTTATTTGTCTGAAACACAGTATAATCAAAATATAGTAAGTAGTGCTAAACTTCATTTTAAAGTAGTATGTAATGCAATAAGAAATTATAAACCTGCACAGATCCATTCATTCAGTGGATTCAAACGTGGTCTCAGCGAAGCAGGTTTGTTAGCATCATGCTATGTTCTGAATGTCTGTTCATTTACTCATTCAGTTATGAATATCACATCCTAAGGGAACAAAAAAAACCCAAACCCAACAAAATCTTCAAAAAGTGGCACTGATTCTTCTCTAGAACTACTTCACTTTTCTTCAAATAGCTCTTCTGAAGGAAAAAAAGTAGATTGTATATGGCATGTATGCAAGTATAAGAAAGAGAAACAGAAATGTTCAGAATACAGGGTTTTTGTATAACATTCTGCTGATTTGAATCCTTGTAATTGATGATGAAGTCTAAAAAGTTGCTTCATCCTATCCATTGAGCAGCAAAAGTAGCACTGAAACTGAATGTTATATATATACAATATATAACTTTTTATATTATATAAGCATACAGTAGAGAAATAAGTCCTGATGTGTAACAAAATGACTTCTCACCTAAATTATAGACCCCTCTCATGTATTAATGAAGTACACTCAAGAAACATAAAGGTTTACTAATTTGTTTAACTTATCCTAAAATTTAAAGAAATAAAGAAAGAAAAATATATAAATGAGATACGGAAGAAATGTTTCAACAAGGTTCAGATAATAATAAAGATCTCAGTACACTTTATTGTGTGACTATCCCCTGCAATGGGCCTTTGCTAAGCAGACCTTTTCATTTTTTATAAAATATTTTAATCAAAATCCACTACTTAATGATTCTTCACCTTTTTCAGTAAAAAAAATCAAGCCTATTTTCTTCACCTTAGAAACACTACATAGCTATTACACTTGGAAAATTCATCATTTTCCTATGAATGCAATTTTGTTGCTGTATTTTTTTTCATTAACACCTCATTAACACCTGCCTTTGGAGCGTTCTTTTACTCCTTTTCATATCTGTTTCTTAACAAGTCAGGCTGAGCTTCTGTATATCACAGAAAGCTACCTATCAAGCAGCTGCCACTATGTCATGCCCAGTCAGTTGTCCTTGACACATGGTTATCCCCCTCATTTTCATTCATTTTCATTCAACACTCATTTTCATTCAAAACTCTCTTCAAGACCACCTCATTCAGTTGCATAGTTCTCATTCCCAATAAAACTATTTATATTAGAGGCAGGAAGGGATGTGAAGTTAAAAACTGGACTGCACATTTTGTCTGTGCTGCTGAACACCAGCAATCACGAGATGCTGAGTGAAAGAACAGTTTCTCCATCCCTCAGGTATTGCACAGTATGAACACACATCTTCACTAAGGCATCTTATTTTCAATATCACAACTTGAAAGCATATGAAGTAAACAAATTTTCAATTATTTCTCATAGCTATCAAGTCTTTGGGCTCTGATTGGAAGATCATGTGGTGTGAGACTCATGATAACTTCTCTTTCAGAGGGTGTCTAATTTTTAAAAATTAGCAATACTTAAAAAAGTATTGCTAACCTGAATCTAAAAGGGTAAATTTCTTTCCAAATCTGACATTCAGTAGTAAATTACAAACATATGGAAATTTGTTCTTGATGTTAATTCAAGTTAAGGAGCTCGTTTTGTGTAGTGTTTCTTTTAAACCCCCCTCCCATAGCTTTTTTTTTTTTTCTTGGAACTTTCTTTTTCATGAAAAAGTATTCTTGAAGAATTCAGTCAATAAAACAGCAAATCCATTTAGAGCCCTCCAATCTCATAGACTCTCTCAAACACAGCTGTAACTGTAGTTTGATAAAGATAAATTACCCCTCTTTCCTCAGACTTCAGATTACTTATTGTGTGTGCATTAGGCAATTCATAGGAGTACCTATTAACTCTGTGGCACCAGAACCTCTAACACAGGTTCAGTTGAATCGGACACAAAATTTACTGATTTTAATAATATATTTTTTTAATAAAATTCTATTTTTTTACTGGACATTATTTAACACACTATCATCCAAGACACTGAAAAGTGAAATACACAAATGCCTTGGTGCAAGATCAAAAATACCATTCCATCAGAAATCAAAACACAGCTACTCAGGAATATTTTATCAGGGAATTATCTATAAAATCAGAAAGTGTTAACAGAGGATACAACATATATTTGAAGATAGATAGGTCAGTAGTGCCCATCAGTCAAAATAATTCATTTTCTTATCACAAGAGGAACAAGGGCATGCTCACATACAAGATATTTGAGGGTCAGAACACAGAGATTTTATTTTTCTGGTCTCTTCTTTTTGCACAGAGCAGTAGAAAGCCTAATGAAGAGTTTATCAGCATCTGTGTATCTTGTGTACATTTATTGTACACATTAAGTTAATTATGCTTAGGTTAATTATACTTCTGAAGATTTGATGAAGTTTTTCAACCCTTACTAATCTCTAAAATATGAAGAAAATATGAAAACATTTTGAGTTGTTCATACTTCATCTGCAAAAAAGTTTTTTATTAGATAAGCATATACTATATAATTATCACCACAAAAATTTAATCAATAATGACAGTAATATTCAAATATGTCATAGCAACATAAGCTGAAAACCAAGAAAAAATTTACTTGAAAGAAAAAATGACCATGACCAAATCCTGCAAAAAAAAAAAAATTTACAGAAAGATCAATATCAAACAAAGTCTACATTACTGGTCTTATTTATCCTTGTTACTTTGGGTGAACAAACTCCCCTTCTTGACAAGACTAACCAGACCTGTAGGAAAAACCTGGTGCTTGACAGAGACCTAGGGGAACACTTACCCTCTTGGTAGCATCTTAATCCCACCTGCATATGCCCAGCTATTGTCCTTTTCTACTGCCTACTAACTCATCACTGAACAGCATATTCTTCAGAGAATCTGACTGTGTTACCTGAGTACATAAATAGTGAAAAGACTGCCAGAATCAAGGAATTAATTTATAATAAGTGACAAAACCCCTGTTGCCCTCTGAATAGAATTTGATTTTAAAATGATCCTCCAATCCCAGATACTGAACATCTCTGAAGGATACTGAGTTATTTTGTATAAAATGACATTGAAGAAAGTGCAGCAGCCATTACAGATGTGCTCAGCAATAGCTCACAGGCAATCTTAGGTAACAGAGTGAGTTTTATAGAGAAGAGATGCTGCCCACAAGAGTGCTATTATCTCCAGCTCTTATCTGAAAATGTCTCTTATGATTTTTAGCATACATTTGGATAAGTGCCAGAGAGCTTGTTTTAAAATGTCACCTAAAGTACAGATAGCTCTTCTATCAGTAGAGCACTAGAGAGTGCACTTTGAGACTTGAACCCATGACATTGTGTCAGGTGCAAAAATCATAACAAATGAACCAGAGAGAACTTGGCAGCCTATCTCATGACTTCTTATCTTAACACAAATTGCTATGACAAAATGCATTACTTCTTAAAGAGAAATGTCATTTGCACCCAAACCTGGAATTATAACATCTGGTCTTTATTCTGTTAAATAACCAGAGTTTAAGGCTGTGTCTTCTTTTATAAACACTTAGGTTAATACTTCAAAGCAGGAAAGGGATCTGTGAATGTTAAATATAATTCTTAACAGTGACCTTAACTTTTTACCTTCCCATTTATTTCTGATTACTGCTAAATGTAGTATTAGAATAAAAGTAATGTCCCTTTAAATAATGAATTGCTAATGCAAGAACTAATTCTTTTATGTTGAATGGCAAAAATGAAAAAAAAAAACCCAACCCTGGATAAAGTGTTATTGTGTGTGAATTAATTGCCAAACTCATTATTTCAAAGATAAGAATTTGATAGATATATATATTCCTGGATATATATATACAAAATATTTTATAATTCTTAATTCAGAGCACATTTTATGTATAACATAGATAATATCATTTGCACCCCTCTTTTTAGCTTGTCCTAATGACTACTGAACTTAAATTTTTGTTTTATTCAGAAGGACTAAATGAGGATGAGACCAATCTATTACTTAACAGTTGCATTACCACCATTAGCCAGTAAATGCTTTCATTTTTAGTGAGACTTTTCCACACATATTAGAAACCAGCTTAAGACATGGCCTTATCCTTTTTGTGATTGCCATATGTTTGCGTGCCTTTAATTCCTCCATCTATCTGTTTAAAAAGCTGAAAATAAGCTGACTAAACGTGGTTTTCTCTAGGCATAAAGTCCTAAAAGGGAAAGCTTTCCCAGGATAGCTGTGCCATCTCTTTCATAAAAAAACACAGCTTCTGGCTGTCACTGCTATATTGCCAAACAGTAGAGTTTGCCCTTTGAGGTTTTTTTGAGGTCTTATGTGAGAGCTTTTGAACCAGTGATAGAAGATACTGGCAAATCATTTGTCTATCACAATTTTTAAACTTTGTTCTTTGCTATCTTGCTGAAATATCTATATCACTGTGCTCATTTTCTTCAATGATATAACTCTACATTGGAGAGTATACAGAAATTTCAGTTACAGAAATGGACAACAATACCATATCACTCTACAGAAACAGTCCTTTCTTTTCTGCCACTGATTTCCATAGGATAGATAGTACCCAGGGATTAAAGTTATATCATATAGAATTGGTTCCTTCTTTTAGGTACAAGATTTCTTTAAGTACAAATACAAGTATTCTGTCATGCCATCAAGCTTCTAAAACAACTGATATTCCAAGTAGTCCTTTATCTTAAGCCCCAGTTTTAGTTTATGTTCTGTTCAACTCCCTGTCTAGCAAGGTACTTCTGTAGTATCCTAATGTAGTGCATGTTTAATACAATGTTTAGTAATATATTCTGATTATCCAAATATTTTTTAGTTCTAATGAGAAACATTGAAGTTTTTAAAAAGGATTGACAGTGGCACCTGCATCCTGACACATAAACAATAATTTTAAATGCTTTTGATGTTTTCAACAGCATCTTCCTTTTAAATAGAAAAAAGTACATCAAGAAATTTTTCATTAAAATTCTGAAACCCCTCAAGCTAAAAAATATTTTGGGTAAACAAATTGTATGCCAGAATGAAGTATGTGTACCACCATACATCTTGTACGGCAGTAGCTCTAGCATGCATTCCCTTTGTGCATACAGTGATTTTTCTTTTGAAAACACTTTTTGTTCTAAGTACAAAATTTTATTTTTAAGCACTTAATTTAATTTTTCATTAATTTCTTCACTAGCACACATTCTTAATGCATAACTTGGGAAACCTTAGACCTCTCTAATCTTATATGTACTAACTGTAAAACGGATAATTTAAGAGATGGTTTAAATTTCTCCATCATTCACCTCTCAAGGACTATATTTTTGCTCAACAAAGAACCTAAACCTCTAAGTTGTACCTTCAGTGTCTTCACTGCAGAAGGAAGATTTCATGACACAGATATAGTTAAAATAAGTCTGAAAATGAGAGATACATGAGTCAGTACAGCACACCTCAGGTAAATAGATTTTCAAAATCAAGGCTTGGTAGATAGTGCCCAGCATAATGATTTATGTTTTCTGGGATTTATCTTTTTGTTGTGTTCATTCACAGTTTTGAAACATATTCCATGAACCAGCTATTTCTTAGGAACCTATTCAGGGCTCCTCACCTTGTGCTGTGTTACAAGCTATGAACATGTCCTCAGGATTCAGCTGGTAGAAGAAAGAACTAGGACAAATGTCATTACTTTTACATTATAGCAGGTATAACAACATGACTGATTTCTTTCACAGGAGTCACTATCAAGCAGCTTTCCAGCACATGTAATGTTCTGACACTACTGATTCAAGGAATTTCTTAATTTAATTAGGTCATTATCAGACAAATATGAATGGCTGAATTTGGAGATTCCATTAATTCAAGCTTAATCTGTGAGAACACATTTTGCACTAATATTCATCATGTTTAGAGTGAAACAAAAATGAACTATTATTATCCCTGCAAACTTCTTTAGAAATGAACAGATGATATCAGTGATTAATATTCTTTTTTTTTTCTGCCACCTAATAAAGTGAAAGGATATGTTTCATGTATTTGATTTCTTTCTGTTAAATTTCCTGTAACCCCCTTTCCTGTAAGGACTTACACTTCACTGCTTTGTCTGAACCTCTGTTCTTTTGAAGTGCACTGCTCATACTCCTAGATGTGTTCAAGCCAGCTTTTTTTTGCTGTAAATTGATCACATCAGCATCACAATTTGAAGTATTTGGTAATAGTCACTGTAATGAAAATAAGTCCATTCACAAGGTAGACTTTACAGAATCAAAACTGCACATATTGATCTGGAGGAATGTTCTTTCTTTGTGGATTGAATCCACAAAGAGAATTTACGGAAGGGCAGAATTGACGGAAATAAAATACCTGAGAAAATACATTAATCATACCTTTTTAAATGAGTTCTGATCCTTGTTACACTTAAAAATATAAAAGAAATCAAATTCCTAAAATAGACATAAGTCTTTGCAGTGTAGTAACTAATTAACAAAGCAAAAAGGATGCTTAACACTGACATAAGTACATCTAGTACATTTTGATTAAAATTTGGTAATATCCTCAAGGGATAGGAAAGTAATGTGAGATTTGATGAAAACTATAAAAACCACTAGTATTAAATCACTCTGATTAATACCAAGCTGAGGAAAAAGGAAAAAAATATTTAAAATATCAACGCTCTCTACCTTTGCTTTTCTCGTACTTAATGTTGATCAATTGTTCATTTCCAGTAAAATGGCTTTTTAGGCTACCATAATTCAAATTTAAATTATATCTCCTGCAGTATAAAAAAGAAAAGAAAGTAAAATGCATTAAATGATTCTAAGTGGGAAATTTTACTATGCAACCCTGCTTGACAGACACTTGTGTGTATTGTGTATTACTTAATTTGTTTCAGCTTAATACACATTCCCATTCAGACTTTTTTTTTTCAGACAAATGTGAGCTACTTTCCAACTTAATGTAACTATTTTCCTGTTGTCAGAATTTGAGCCTGCTTAATAAATTAAGATTTTTCTCCACCTTTGAGAAGAGAGAAAATAAATTTGAAACAAGGCTTCAGAAAAGAGTAAATGATGAACAAATAAGTGATGTTTTCTTGTTTTGCTGCTGCATAGTGGATAAAACTGTTTGGCTAGGAATTTAGAAGAGACCTTGTGCACTGCATTGCAAATAGATATGGAGGATAATATGGTACCCATCTCAGATTCAGTTTCTGGGAAAAAAAAAGGCAAGAAAAATAAGTATGGAAGATTGCATATAGTTTTTCTTCATTAAAACACTGTAAGAAGAGGCAAATAATAATATGATGCCTCTCTGCTATCTCCCATGGCAACTATAGATTCAGAGAATTTTGAATGTGCACATGAAAAAATTGCTGTGAACAGGATTATTTTGAAGGTCAGTTTGTGATACTGTTTTTGGAAACAATGTGAGAGAAAGGAAGATAGAGCAGTAGCCATGAGTAGAATTTTGCATTTTAGTTAATTTTAACTTGAAGAAGTATATAGATGGATCATAGAGTAGGAACCAATAATGAAGCTGATTAACAAATGATCTATTTTCAAAAGCTGAGAAGCTTACTGTATGTGTTGAAGGCTTGCTTTTAAAAATGTTCTGAAGAAAGTTGAAGAAAGAATTTATTTCTCTCCCTTTCCTAATCATCTCTGTAATTTATTTTAATTTGAAAAAATGAAAGACATGTAAGGAGAGGGAGGCTGAAGAGCAAGAAGAATAAGAAAATTTTAAAAAAGGAGAACATTTGATGAAAATAATATTTTAACTTCTTTTAAATAGAGACAACTTTGTACAATTTTAGGAATCTATAAAATGCATATTTTTAAACATTGAACAAAAGTCTTGGGAGACCAGGGTACATATTTGACATGGATTCATATGAAGGGTAGTAAAATTATATTGCTGCATGGGAAGATTGAGATGAATGTCATTAGGGCAAATACAGAGAAGCAGAAAAATCTTGAAGCTTTGTTTCTCTCCTCTGGACTCATTCAAGGACCTTCAGACCCTTCCTGACTCATGGAGCTCAGAACTGCACTCAGTGCTCCAGGTGAGGCTGCACCAACACTGAACTCAGCAGGATAATTGCCTCTTTTGACTGGATGGTCATGTAGTGTTTGATGTGCCCCAGGCTGAGGTTTGCCCTCTGGGCTGCCAGGGCAATGCTGGCCCCCCCTGAGCCTCCTGCTGGCCAACAGCTCCAGATCACTTTTCTCAGGGCTGGTCTCTTTCTGTCCTGCATTACTCCATTCTAGGTGCAGAATCCAACAAAGAATACAATTACTTCTTACATATGTAAGGACAAAATGTTGAATTTCACTTTGTGTTAAATTTCTGTGTTTAAAGGGTCTTAATGTCATTTTTGTTCTTTCCTGTCCATTTATGCTAGTGTTAATTGGTGCAAATGTTTTTTTCAAGGGGAAAAAAAAAGATAAGAGGAACGTTTTATCTCATAGAAATGTTTTTTCTGGTGATGGGCAAATTAAATATGAAAGTCAAGAAGGCACTTTCAGATTTCCAGCCACTCCTCTCCCAGTTTGTACTCATGTCTGGCATTATTCCATTCCAGGTTCAGAATCCAGCATTTATTGTTAAAGTTCATGCCCTTGATGATGCACAAGAGCTGTTCAGCAATAACTGAAACACAGGTGTTATTAACACTGTGTTCATAACAAATTCAAACCATAGCAACCTCAAAGTTGTACTTGTCCCTTGTGAGAACACCTCTCAGTTTGATATTGGCAACAAATTTGCCTCCAGGTTGTTGATAGATATCCTGAACAGAACTGTCCCTAGAACTGGCCCCTGAGGAGCACTGCTGGTGGCCAGTTGCAAGCCAGATGTAGACCCATTCATCAAAACACTTTGAGCCTTGCCCTTCAGCCAGTTCTTCACCAAGCATGCTGTGTATCTGCCTATCTGACAGCTGGACAGCTTGTCCAGAAGGATGCTGTGAGGGAGAGCAAAGACTTGTCTAAAATCCAGAAAAACTTCATTCACTGCCTTCTGTTCATCCACTAGCCAAGTGACCTTATCACAGAAGGATATCAAATCAGTTAGACAGGAATTTCCCTTCATGAATTTGTGTTGACTATGCCTGATGAGTGCATTGCCCTTTAAATGCCTTTCAATAGCACCCAGTGTGACCTTCTCTGTAATTTTTTCCAGTTACTGAGGTTAGCCTAACAGGTCTGTGCTTTCAGTGTTGCGCTTCTTTCTCACACAGCAGAAAATTCAGAACTCAGGAGAAAGGGGTATTTGATTTACTTTGCTCTTTTCAGACATTACCTTTAGCAGAATTTAGACAGCAACAAGGACTGTTTTTCATTATTGAAATGAGGACCAACCCTTCCTCAGGACATATGTACCTGCTGAAAATCTTTGCAGTTTTCTGTATTGCAGACCTAGTTCCATTTTTTTTTTTCTTCTAGATTTTTACTGGATTTTGTAAGAATATGCCATCAAGGACCATTTTTTAGTGATTGTATCTAGTGATTATACCTACTCTCTCTTGGTTCAGGAACTAGTCTAATATTTCACACTAAGATCCGTATTTGTGCTTCCCGGACATGTAGGTAAAGGGCAGAGGATCTGGCTTCCACTTTTCACTGAATACCAGTCAAGACTCAGATTACCTAGAGATAATGTTTTTTTTTCCTGTAAATTGCAAGCAATTGTCTGTGACCAAATGTATAGACTTGTATCATTGCCAGTAGGTTAGGTGAGATACAGACTAATGTCAGGCCAGGTCAGTTTATGCTGCAGGTAAGGGTAAGGCTGAGGTCTTCACTATGATATTGCAAAGGACTTTTCACAATGACAATGAAAAAAGCTCTGGGCAGATACTGTTTATATGCATTTGAGCTCAGGCATATCTCACTTCTTATGTGATGTTTTGTAATGTTTTATGATCTGATGGCTGTTTTCAAATATTGAGGTGAGGATTTTGTCTAATTTTCTAACATATCTACCTGCAAATATTTTAAAAATACCTAAAGTGTGATACTGAAAAACTGTTAATAAAGAGGATACCTTCCATGCAGGTTTTGTTTGTGACAAAGGGCACAATTTTTCTCTATTTTTTAGATTATCTATCTATCTATCTATCTGTTAAATAAATATCTACTTTATTTGAAGTGCCTCTTTCTCTTGGCTAAGTATAAATTGACAGCAGGGTAGCTAGTCCGGATGACAGACATCTATACATCTATACTGTAGGCATCTCTACATTTTTTCTGTAAATAATTCAAATGAAATTACACAAGAGAAAGTAATATTGTAATATTATTCACTGTTTTAACATTATGCTGCCTTTTTACTCCATTCTGGGAATTTTTACCAACTTTGCCAGAAATTTGTCAAAGGGCAATAAGAAAATAGTTAAGTTTGCAGAAGAGATACACCAAAATTCCAAAAAAGATGGAAATTTACGGTTAATTGCCACAAAATAATGTTTTGGGTTTGGATTTTTTTTTTTTTGTTTTGCTTTGTTTTGTTTTGTTTTGTTTGTTTGGTTTTGGTTTTGGTTTTTACATAGTAGGTTTTGTTTGGGTTGAGAGTTTTTAAAGTTGTTTTTCCAAATGCAGAGAATAAATGAACTAACCACAAATTTAAGAAACTGTAGTTTCTATTTTATTTTTTATAAAATTTTTATTTTA
>WBNO01027521.1:0-41218 GCA_013400575.1 Peucedramus taeniatus | reverse complement strand
CCAAAACCAAACCAAACCAAAACCCACAACCAAACCCATACCACACCAACTAATCCCCTTTCTATTGAATCTAGTGAATTTGAGAGGCCTTCACTTCAAGAAATTAGTATCTTCTTCTTTGACACAAATTTTATATAATACTATAGTATAAAATACTATAGTATTATATAAATACTATAGTATTATATATATATATATACTTCCATACGAATAGTATATATAGTGTGTATATATATATATATATATATACACTTACATACGAATAAATATGTAAGTATAAATTCTAAAAACACAACACAGATTAAGTACTGGATCAATTTTCCAAAGAGAAAACTGTATTTCACAGAAGTTGTTCATCACAAAGAATAATATTATTGCATTATGGGCAGTTGCCCATAATCTTAGCACATGGAAAAAACACTGGGAAGACTAAGAATATTCTACCAGTGGTACCTGGTTAATAATATAAGCCAACCCTAGAATCATGCTTAGCATTTTTTTACATTTCCTCCCATCACAACACAAAAATTTCTAAACTGACACATCTTCAGTTAGCATCACATCATAAATTAACTTCAATATGTTCTTTCTTATGTTAACTAACACACCTTTTTGCCTTTTGAGATGCACTCTTAAGTGAATTACCTAATGTCAAACAGTACATCATCCTCAAAACTGAATTGGAACCCATAATATTCCTGGATAGATTTATGCTTAATCCATCAGATACCATGTGGAGTCCCCTACACAGCATGCTGTAAAGATCTGTCTGCATGGTTAAGCTTGAAAATAAACCCCTGAAAAAAGGAAAAAAATAAGATAGCCAGGAGAAGAAAAGGGAGCAGGATGTAAACCCAGTGGAAGCTAGACTATGATTCAAAATGAGGTATGTTCTCCTCTCCTCCCCTTAAATGAGTGTTACTGATAAAAACATTACACAGACATATGTATTAGGATGAAGTCCTGGTTATCATTTATGCATTTAAAATTATTAAACCATGCAGGCAAAAGGAGGGAAGCAAAAATAGAACAGGGTAACCCCCATGACACATCCTGATGGCGATGGATGAACAATGAACTGAATGCTTCCAGCTGGACAGAAGCATCATCTCCGCACTTCGTGATGTATTAGCAAAAAGCCAAGCAGAGGTTTCTCATTTTAGTCCAGAATTGGACAGTCAACTCCACTCTTTGAGAAAGTGGTTTTCATAGGAAAACAAATTTGAAAGTCTAAATTCAAATACAGTAAAAGAATAAAACAAAATGTAAAAAAACAGTTGAAAATCAATCACTGCTTGACAGAGTTGTCACAACACTCTCTCTTCATTTTCTTAATGGCATGAACCAAGAACACAATTCTCTGCTGAATAGTTTTGATTCACTTGCATACTGCTTGCATTTTCTTTATCCAACAGAAAGGTATACTATGAAGTTGAGTGAGGCTTAGGTGGTTTTATTCCCCAATCACCCTTTCTGCCAATTTTTTTATACTCCTTTGTTTTGTTTCAAGCTTCAGATGCAAGAAAACTTAAATGGTAAACCCCAAACTGAAATCACCATGTTTTACTACATTAACAGTCAATCAGTGATACTTGGCACAATTCTAGTTCACAGCAGTTTAACCTTGCTGGTTTAAATACTGGTCACATTGTAGAAAAAAATCCAAACAAAACTAAAAAAAACACACCAGCAAAGAAAATTTTGAACTATCCATTACCTTCCCAGTACCTTTAAACTGCAGAAAAAAATAAGCAATATTTTACTATAACACAAGAGATACCATTTCTTATCCTGACAACCATACAACTGATGTAAAGCCAGTTCAGTGCCCCACTGCTTCCATTTCCTGTATACAGGGATACTGATACTTACTTATCTCTTCAGCAGAAAAGCTTTGAGATGCACTTACAAAAAATGCTAGGGAATGGATAAATTATAGAGTTATTTCATTTTAAAGTATACACTTAAACACAGGTATAAAAACAGTCAAGTGGGAAACTGTGAACAAACTTTTCATCACTAGAAAAATTAGTACACTATGTACTTTCAACTTCATCCTTGAAATTGTCTACAGTAAATACCCATATTTTTGGTTACTTAGCAATACTGTATGACTTCTCAATATGACTTCATCTTGGAAGCTTTAAAAATTTGGTTTCTGAGTTCACAATCATGACCAAGAAAAAGGTGTTCTTAAATTTAAGACTGACACAATTGCAGTACAAGGTAATTTTTCCTTCTTTTTTTGACTTTTGTACATACCATTCCAGATACAAGAAAACAATCAAACTACTCAGAGGGGAAAGTGAGGTGCTGAGTACAAACACCTGTTTGGCTCTCACCACCAGCTGGGACAGCTGCACTTCCCATGTGGTCAGTGTTACCCAATGGCACTTATCAACATCAGAAATTCCCTTGTCTTTTGATGCTCTTTAATAACTATAATCTGAATACCAACCAGGCAAAGTAAATTGAAATATTGCTTACTGTCTGCATGTCAGAAGCAGAAAAATGGTGGAGGGAACTGCATCTTTTGCAACCATGAATAAAACATGTCCTATTACAAGAGTAATATACTTTACTGCAAGCATTTCCCTCTTTTTAAATTTCTTCAGACAGTAGCAAGGATCTTAAGGGCAACAACACATTGCCCACTTGGAGCATTTGCCCCAAAGCATCTTTTCTCTGAACATGTCTGTCTTTTAATCTGCAACACTGTCCTAGGGTGACGTTATGATGTTTGTATCCCCAATCGTCTGTTCTGTTATGCTGGATATTACGCTCTGTACCTTCAAGACTGGCTCTGAAAAACTAAGTTTGTTTTGTTATCAGCCTGCTCACTCCCACATAGACGACGAGACACAGACTGTACATAGGGCTGCTTTTGGGTTTTTTTTTTTTTTTTGCTCTTTTCACTTTTTGCCCTTGGTCCTGCCTTTCTCTCTTCTTTTGCTTATTAGCTAGTTTACCTAAGCAGTCCAAATTTTTCCTGGACTGTTTCTTTCCTTTCCTTGGAACCATACAAACCTGCTCTGGACTGGGACCTAGGAAACACCAAGAGTCTGCACTTCGTGGCCTGCAGCAGCCATTCCCAGTGCCAGAGAGGCTGATAACAGAGCGACCACTCCCAGGAGAGACTTTCTGAATCTGAAATCTCTTCAGAACGGTGAAAGAGTTTTGTCATCCAGTATTGTTCATTTTGTGTATTGAGGGGTGCCTTGCCTGTTAAATAAACAGGTTCTTTCCACTTCTCTCTGAGGAAACCTTCCTGAACCGGATGTGGGGAGGGGCCATGTGGGTTGGCTTTTCTGAAGGGGCCCCTTTGGGGGTTTTCTCCCAAATTTGCCCTAAACTAGGAGAAACACTGTGGTCTAATTTTAAGAAATAGGATGTTGTCATCCTACTGACTTTAGCAGGGATTGCCAATGTATTTTCCTCAAACTAATTTTATTAGTTCATCTAATAAAACCATCACCTTTCACTCTGAAGCTCATCCCTGAAAGTGCTCAGCCTCTTTCAGATGCCTTTGAACTACCATAACTCAGTGGATATTTAGATGAACACTTTTTGCTCTTCCACAGACTACCTACCACCTGAATTTTCTAAACTTCAGGTACAAATATATATGAAGACGTATTTCTACCAAGCACCTAGGACTGCTAACAGTTCACTTTTCCTCCTGTATACCTTAACTTTTTATTGATTCTTTTCTCCAGTTTGTCCAGAGACAGATAGTATAACCTTGGACAAATGCTCAAATGAGACATTAGCGGCAACATTCAGCTGTGTAGGAGAACATGTAAGGCTTCTACATCAAGTCTTACTCTTTCTGGAAAGATGACACAACAGCAATTTATTTTTTTTTTAATTATCATAGTTTCATTAACACATTGTACATTGTTTTAATCAGAAGCAAAGGGAAAAAAAATTCTGCTATAGTACCGAGCAAGTCCTAATAACAAAATGCAAATAGAGAAATTTACATTTATTTTTATATATATATATACACACACACACAGATAAGTAGACATATCTAAACACACATATATATGTACACATAATATATATAAAAAGTAAGCAGTAGTAATTGCTATTTCCAGGATGAACACGGGGGAAAAAATGAAATATAAGAAGTAACAACTTCCCCACAAAGATGTCTTTCTATGGCTTTCACATTACCTAGATCCATCTGTCAAAGCATATTCTGCAATAGGTTGTGTAACTGACACTTCAGAAATTATGGCTCTGATTCAGGAAAGACTTAGCCCATGCCTCTCCAGTTAAACATTTAAGTATTTTAAGTACATGCTGAAAGTCCTGTTGAAGTTACGGACTTGCCCAAGCATTTTTCTTAAATGGAAAATGTTTGCTTGAGTGAAGCTTATATGAACATATTTACCTTTGTGAATTCATGTTCTCCCTCCTCTGAAAACAAGACCATGAATAACACACAAGACTGGGGATCATTGATGACAATACAGCAAGTGTCAGAGGAAACAGGAGAGATTTATCTTGATAATCTGCAACAAGTCCCAAAAGTGACAGATGCAGGACTTTACATAAATTTACTAACAGAAATTAGAGAATGTTTGAGGTACCAATGACTTTAGCCTCCAAAATGTGACAGAGGGAGTGCATGTCCACTGTGAAGCTCCCAGTGCAGCTAAACATATCTTTAAAGTAACTCAGGGAAAAAAAGTACCTGACCAGGGTGTACGGTGCTTCTACAATTTACTTGATTTAAGATAGAACTGACGTACACTGAAATTGCTTTCTCAAAGCTGAAACCCAAGTATTAAGAAGTAGGTAAACATTGAGTTGACAGCTGTGGGACTGTATTATATTTGCCACCAATGTAAGGATCTATTATCAGAGCAACACCTTTCACATTTAAAATGCAGTACACTGCAGCAATGAAGATCCACAAATAACAAGTTCAAAGGGAAAAAATGCTTGCATTACCCTTTAGGCAAAATATAGTACATGTGAAGGAAAGGGAAAAGGCCACAGCAAAACAAGGCCCATTACATGACTTGGAATCTATGCCAAAAACTCTGGTTTATATGGGGAGTCACAACATAAGCAGTGGACCCTGATGTTTTTTATATTGCAACCTTGGAGCTGGCCCTTCCAAGGATGCCAGATTCAGCATGCCATTAAATCTCCAATGAAAAGCTCACAAGAGAGGAGAAAATGACAAAAATATACACTGGTATTCAAAAAATTGATCTCTTCTTTAAAACCATAATTTTAGTTAGTTTGCATGTCTTAATTTTTTTTTTAAAAGCACAGGTTTGTCCTCTGTCTCTTTATTCCAAACACCAAATAAACTGTGTATGATAATAATAAATTAAACTATAAGCAAACCCATTTCATGGATTTACTTTTAGTCAAATACGAAGCAGCTTCAGTGCTTGTGAAAGAAAGGAAACTTTCTTTATTCAAAAACTTCCAAAATTCTGTGAATGAAATTTTAGCATTCATCAGTGTGAATTCTTTTCTTTGAAATATACTATTAAGACAGTTCCCAGTTAGCAATTATCAAGATCATATATAGTGGTATATACAAATTAAAAAACAAAGAAATTACCAAGACTGATGTAACAACGCAGACATTACCAAGCCTAGAAGAAAATGATGGAGTGCTGTCTCCTTTCATAGGCATTTTGTCATCCCAATCTACATGTACATCTTTAGGTTACATGCTGTCCATGGCAGCATCAGGAAAGGAATATTATCAAACAATCTTTGAACGGGTTACCTCAGAAACAAATTCAGGGAGAAAAGCTGAGGCAGAATTCTTCACTAAAAAAGTTGTCATTTGCATTCTGCTTCACACCTGGTCTACCCAAATATGCTCAAGGCAGAACCAAGCACTGCTTTCTCCCTTGGTTTTTATCATGTACATGATAGAGAGTCAAGAATGACAAAGTTAACTAAAACCAGAGAAAGTGGAAATAAATCCAGGCCCCAGCTCTTATGTCCCACAGGAACCTAACAGAGAGGAATGCAGAATGGGGCTGTGCTTTGCTGCTGTGCCATTGAAAGGCTCCAGGCACAGCAGTGAGAAGGTTGCAAGAAAACAGAGGAGAAACAGGACTTAAATTCTGCCAGTTAATATACCCTCCTATGGCACTTCTTCTAAGAGGGAAGTGGTAAGGCACTGACAGAAAGACTCTTGGTACCCTCATGATTCAATGGGATAAAACAGCTCCTACAAAGTACACCAGTTCTCTCTACTTCCATTTCTCAGTGCCATACTCTATGTGACCAGTCCAGCTAGAGCTGGTCTCTGTATACTGGAACAGCATGTTGCAAGGGGTGGGGGCTGCAATTCTGTCATTATGAACCCTGAGTAAGGGCTATATTAGAAGAACGACACCACTACAAGAACTTGACTGTAGCTCTTTCATGCCATTTACATGATGCAAATGTACATTTTGAACTTTGCTGCCTGGGGAAGGGGGGGAAAATTAATTTGTAAACAGCGGCATTTTCCAATTAATCTACCAACCAACTTGTTCTCCAAGGCTGGCTCTGTTACAACAGTCATCATTTTACACTCACTGGGAGTATGCCTAAGCATACACATGCACATGCATGTTTGAATGCATACACACACACTAAAGTTATAATACACATGTAAATTTCATTTTATATTTATTCATTTGTTGTAAGCACCATTGCTAATGGAAAATAGACCATGTCTCCTTCTTAAGGGAATGATTAGGACCACATGTTTCACTGACTCTTATGTTGAAGCCCTTGCCGATATTTTTGAAACCAAATTACTAACAGCATACTAAACTTATTTCCCTGGTGAAAACCACTGGCTACTAACTTAGTGAATATGAATACATTTGTCCCTAAACATGCAAGTAATCGTCGTACAAAGCCAGAGGCCTAAAATGAATAGGTATGGGGCAGATGAGTGCAAGGTTCATATGCAATAGTAACATACTCTATAACCAAATGACTTTGTTTATCTGAGAAACTCAGTATTACATCACTTTTCCTAAAGAGAATATAAACAGGACATTTTTGAAGAAATAGTTACTTAATGTGCAATTTGTCACCACTATCAGCTTTAACATAATAAAATACATGTGGAAAATCCCTTGAAGCAAACCTTCTGCAAAGCAGATTCTTCCCTAGTCTGGGTCAGAGGGTGTGTGTGTCTATGACGGAAATGCTATTCTCTCTTTCACACACCCACTCAGTGTAGGTCATACAGCAGAGCTCACTGTTGTGATGTTTCTGCTGTATGCATGGCATCAGCTCCTTGAGGTAAAGAAATCCCCATTGTTTCTTGGGGACCATCTGTGCCTTGTAAAGAAAACCAACAAATCACACTTCAACATATTAAATAGCAACACTCATTGAGATTTCAGCCAAAGACCTCTAAAGTGTTTGGCAGTTAGTGAATAAGGCATGTTTAAGCAAGGTAAATATTACTCTCCATATTTTGTAAGTATGGAAAACACAGCACTACCTAGCTGAATAATTTAACCAAGGTCACTCTGAAAAAATACAGAACTGACAAACATTACAATTAACCTCCAGACTCTACTTTTGGAACCACCAGACTTCAATCATTATGTTTAGATAGAAGTTTGTACAATCGGATCTGGAAAGGTACAAAGCATTTCTGGGGCACAGAGCCCCTCATTTATCTTTGTCTCAATGCAGAAGTACCAAAAATTAATGAGCAGGAAACTATTCTGCTCTTACTTATTTTAACTTCATAGCCTTAAAATCAGAGTTCTGAATAAAGAATAAATCAGAGCTCTGCTGTTATCTTTAAGCCATTATAGTATTTTATCCCTTATGGTGTCACAAATCTTAAGACTGTTGAAATTATTCTGAGTCACTCTAATTGTTCTTAAAGTTTATGAAATAGAAGTCGGTTGGAGAGAAATAGAATAATCGGTTCCATTTCTTTAATCAAAAATATTATATAGCTGAATAATAACAGCAATAGAGAAAACAAATGAGGAGATACACAGAGATGTAAATTTTCCATTTACATACAACAAACAAGTAATTTAATGCAATTACAAAATTATTGTTGCAGAGTTGACACTTATTATACAGTAGAATCTCTCACAACATCACTGGCAAAAGAGAATTATGGGTGAGCAGCAGCAATGGGTTAATAAAAGATGGTATGCTGTTAGATAAAGCTTTTACAGGTTTGCATCTGAAAGTCATAACATAACCTTTTATTTCATGTGTCACTGTGACAGAAGGTTTTCAAGGCACAGTTCTTGAAATTGCAAGATGTTAAACAGATGTACTGTACAGCCTTCCAGATTTAAATCATGAGAACTGCATTTGCAGCCTGTGTGTTGTATCTCCATTTTTCCCTTATCAGCTCTGGATGCTTTAAATAAAACCGTCTGGTTTATGCACCTTTTTTTTTCCTTTTTTCCCTAATACAGTGGACCCTAAAATCTTCTTCCCTCCTTTTTTTTCTTACTTTTTTTCCTTTAGACTTAAAAAACAAGAGTTATTCGGAAATATATCTCTTGGGCAGGGAAATCTTTTTCTCCTTATTCTGCAGGTGCTGGCAAACTGATCCAATTTCTTAGTGTAAAAAAACACTAAGAACTTTTTTTCTGCAGAAAAAAGCAGAAGTGATACCAGTAAAAAGAAAAAAATAAAAGCAGACCTGCTGAAATTTTAGCTTGAACATGCCTCTAAATTACTGCAATATTGACAGTCCTATACCTTCTCCATTTTAACTGTTGCTTGCACTCAAAATCCTCTATTAGGAAACATTTGCATAGTCATACAATGAGTTTTCATGCCTACTCCGAGGCCACTACTTCAGTCTTTGAAACAATGAATGCAATCATACTTTAAATACATCATTAGTAGATCATCACAGACCTCTGGTAGTCTTCTGGTCCAATTTCCCTATAAAGCAGAGGCTGTTCAGGGTCTTGCTCAGGCATGTATTGACTGTCTCTAAGGATGAGGATTTCACAGCATATCTCATCTAAAACCTAACTAAAATCAATGCAAAACTTTTCTTCCTTATATCTAACCAGAATTTTCTTTGCTGCAACTTACACCCATTGCCTGTTATCATGTCAACATGCACTTCTGGAGCTATGATTTGCTTATTTAGTGCAATGAGGAATTAGTATTTCTCACAAGGGCATTCTGCTGACTCTTGTTCAGCTTGCCGTCTATGAAGACATAAAGACATTGGGTCTTTATGTGTAAATCTGCATTCTATCCAGTCAATCCCTAAGCTGTAATGCTGCTCGAGGCTTTTCTGTCTCAGGGCAGGACCCCATATTTGCTTTTCTTGGACTTCATGAGGTTCCTGCTAGACCACTTGTCCAGCCTGTGAAAGTCCCTCTGAATAGCAGCTACGCTCCAACATATCAACTTCTCTCCCCAGTTTGGTGTCACTTGCAAACATGCTGAGGTTCACTCAGTCCCCTGTCCAAGTCATTAATGAGGAGTTTAAACAATATTGGCCCCAGTAGGGAGCCCAGGGAAACAGTATTTTACATACCACTGTGTTTTCAAAGGCTGAACTCACAAACTACATTGTATGACCCATGCAACACTGCATGAAATAAAAGAAGTTTCCAATTAATAAAAAATATAAAAATTCACTAAATTGGACAAATAATTTTGTGCTAGTGAGCATAGTACAATGGCTAGAATTTTCACTATATTATAATGGCATTTACGCATTTTTGCCTTAATGCATATCCTTTAATTAACATTGCTGGTATTGTTCCTAGGTATTCAGTGCTACAGAGAAATGTGGCATGTAAATGAATGCTGGAAGCACACCCCTTGACCCAAAGAATTTTTAAAATCTCAATAAAATACACTAGAAAAAAAAATGACAGTGTAGTGTATCAGCTACCACATCACAGAATTAAATGAGTGCATCTAGATGCTAAAATTGCAATTTTCTGCAAAAAATAGGCAATATTTATACTTACAGACACACAATATTGTTAAAAAGGCCCAATTAATTTGCATTGCAAATAGCAGCAAGGGGAACAGACAGTATTTCCAGCAGAGGGAAAGAGACTAGGCCTATAGGGATGAACATCACAGCAAACAATTCCAAAAAAAAGGCAACCCAGCAACACCACCTAGTTTTTCATCCATGCAGAACACAGGCAAACCATTTGGGGCAGGCAGTCACAACAGAAACAAAAAAAAACTAAAAGAAAAATTTTTATATGGGAAGAATATACAAAATTCAAGAATGAAATGGAAACTATTAAACATTGTAAAGTGTAGACTAGTAAAGTGTAAAAAAATAAAAAGCATGAATAATCACACTGTTGTGAATGCAACATTGCATGAGAAGCATGCTGGTTGATGGACTGGGGTCAAAAGTGCTCAGCACCTTTCAGATTCAACTCCCTGGAGCTGTTTGAGTTTAGGAGAAGGCCAAAGTAAGTGCAAGCAAGTGAAGATTCCATCTTGCTCTGAAAAGAGCATATATAAATTGTTTCTACTGTAGCTTTCTTGGCACTTATTTTATTTAGCATCAAGAAAATATATTGCAAAGCCCTGCTACGCTAAACTGCTCATAGAGCACTCCTTGCAGAAAGGACTGATTCTCAGGTGTTTAAAAGAAAGAAAATGCACAAAACACTCAACTGTTGCTGTCGTATGCAAAGCTTTAGCCACACTTTAAAGCTGGAGCTTTAAATCATCAACTTAGTGGAGACAACAAACTTCACCCAATCTATGAAGAACCTTCTGCCTCAAAATGAATATAGATGAAATGAAGGTGTTCCTATTCTGCCTTCTGCTGTCACTCATCATTATGCTGATCTTGCTTTATGGCAGCATAAAACAGCACCAATTTTAAAAAAAAATAGAGAAGTGTTTTCAAATGTGTAAGACATTTAACTGAGTTTAAGTCAGCTGTTAAAAAGAAATTTAACTGTTCCAAAAGCATGTGTTACTTCCACAAAACAAAAAGGGAACTATGTAGTTAGATTTTCCAGACAAAAGTCGAATTTTCCTTAAAAATTTGTGTTTTAAAAGCAACAGTTTACCAAAAATCTAGAATTTATCGTAAACCTTCCAAAGAATATGGAAAGTCAGAATGCTCATAAATATATTTGGGAAATAAATGAGCTATATTTTATTTAAAAGATGAACTTTACATTTGGCATAAAGTAACTTTTAAAGTTTCTAAATACTAAAGCCAGGCAAATAATTGATAATCGACCTCAGATCTCCTCAGTGTGAAGAAAAAGATCTAGTTTGTGTAACATGCATGAGATGTTCTAATTGAACTAAAGACAACCATTTATATGTCTCTGCTGTGAACTTCCAGACTCTTTTGACAGACCCTCTTCCTGCTACACTTGTCAAAAGTAGCTGCTGGGGATCTTAAGTTTTCAGCTGTTTGTTAGGCAGCTCACTGAATCAGAAAAATAAATGGCTTGGATTAATTTAACCTCAGTACTGACATAGTTTCTCTTTAAGGGAAAAAAATTCCTATTTTAATTTCCTAGTGGAAATTAAAAAATTCCTACTAGGAATTTTAAAATTCCTAGTACCACAATCACAATAGAATATCATAACATTTATGCTAGTGAGCATCCAACTGAGTGAAGGGAAACATTTCTTCAGATCTTACTTTTGATCCAGGATACAGTATATTTAACAAGTGCTTGATTTTCTCCTTGCTACTTTATTCACATTTAAACTTTTGACAATCTTTAAAATTATTTCATTAATTTGATATAACTTACAAATAATTTTATCTCTCCCAGAACCGTATTCTAGTGATTGATTCACTAAAAATGTTAGTCCCAGTCCATTTAGGATAATTGTTGTCTGAAGAAGCAAAATCCTGAGACTATAAAAGGGGAAAAAAAAAAGAGGGGAGGAGGGGAACCCAAAACCTGCTTTTAAGCTCTGTTTTTCTAACAGAAGCAAAGTCAGTCCATAATATTAGTTTTTCAAGAAAGCAGGAAAGAAATGTTTATCTGTCAAATACTTATCTGCTAGGAAAAGTGCATATCAGCATGAGGCTACACACATTTGGAAAAATCCTTTGCTTTGGTAACAGAAAATATTGTTAGGTCAGCAAATATACTTAGTCTTTTACTCTCCTGAAAATACCTGCAATGACTCCAATACAGGGGACTGAGAAGGGAGAGCTTCATTGCTTAACTCAACCAACTAAAACATGCAGCCACTAAACAGAGAAAACATGATGGATATTATCAGCTACTGCAATCTCCCTACACACTTTCATTACTTTTTGTAACCTTTCTGGAGACTTTGAGCAAATCCTAAAATTAAACATGAAACAGGAATTTGGGGCATAAATTGAGATCATAACTTACTTCATAAGCATAAATAAGAAGATGAAGATCTTCTAAGAACAAATCTCCCATTATCCCCTTTCATAATTTCTAATCCAGTTAAATCAAGTTGCAATCTATTTTACATGTAATTTTTGACTCCAAACTTCAGGCAAATGTGATGTCTTATNACCACACAGAGCAGCAGTCAAGATTCCTCTTCAGCAAGACTATGTTCTCTTATTCTATAACTGGTAAAATAATTCCTAATTACTCTATATACATATAGATTTAAAGCCTTTAATTGCTATGTATAGATTTTATGCTTTGGTATAACATCTATTTTTTCCCATTTAATTGGAAAATGTGTACAAAAAGCAGTAAAAAACATTCCTGATGCAAACCTAGAAAAATACCTTTATTACCAAAACCTAAAATCTATTTAAGAATTCTGTTACTTCTGTTGTGATCTGCTGAAAAGTCCAAACTGAATAATTAGCACTGAATTCTCACNACAGCCCCTCTAGTAAAGTAGCAGTCTCTATAAATGAATTTGTGATCTAATGTTAAATACTCAAGTTGAGGTTTCTTTCCAACAACCGAAAGGCTGGCCTACCTACTGGAAATTTCATCAGAAATAAAGGAAACAGTGAATTAACAAACCAAACTCACAGGCTATCTAATGTAATTTGTTGTCTTTTCAACATCCACATGGCTTGCATATTAATTTTCAATTAAGAACATAGCCAAAACCAAACCATATTCATACTTAAGTAAACACTTTTTTCAGTTTCACCCATTGCCCCACTGAGTTCTGGGCTTATTTAGATGGTCAGTTAGACAGCTACATCAATTAAGATTGCAGCACTGGCTTTTGCTCCTTTGATTTGACAAAGGCCAAACTGATGCAAAGGCAATAATCTCCAAGAGAATACAAGTACAGTGTGAGGAGTGAATCTGTGTTTCTTTTTGAAGCAGCAGAAGGTTTGTATCTACAGAATTTGGTGTGTTTAAAACAAAAATCCATTTAAAACCACCAAGAAGTTTGGAAAAAGTGTTTTGTATTGTGAAATCACAGTGACACTTCCTTCTTCACCCTCTCCTAGATGACTTGTGAAGAAGTAAACTATCTCCATGTGCTTTTATTTCATGCTTATTTTTCCATCACTCATCTAAAAATAAAACATACACAGTAAGAATGAATGCATTTGCATTTTGCTCTAAAATAGGAAATATGCATGGATTGAAGTCTTGTAGAAGAGCAAACGTCGCAAGAACCCATAATTTGCTTTTACTTTTATAAACCTACTTCCAATAAAGGATAAAGTTAGATAACTAGTTGATTAGCAATTGCCCTAGTCTTGCTGCGCCTTTAATTTCAATTACAGTGGCTGTTTGGCTGAGAATAATTTTAATTTTTTACATTCTGAAAGAGCATATTCAGAGGATAAAGACATGAAAGCATGTTACCGAAATTTCCAAATATTTTGAAATTTCACTGTGGAGATACTAAATGCCACCTTCTTTTAATAACACATTTATAACTGACACTAGTTTTAGCAGTGTATTTACTGAAGTTAGGCCTTAAGAAAAAAAAAGAAAAAGCAATTAAAGAAATACCAGTCTATATCAAGGATATGTATTGTGTTTCAAGACACATGACTTAGAAATGCTCGAGTATGCACTCCTATTAAGTGAATATTTTTATGTCCTAAAAATCAGAATGTATAACACTGAAAAATCCAACAGGTTCTTACAATAAATAGGGCTTGCCATGCAAAGTATAACTCTCTTCAATTATAACAGCTTATGGTGGAGAGTAACTAATACAGAATACTGTATCAACAGAAGTTAAGTTCCTTCTAGAATATACCATGCAATAGGAAAATATGGGTATAAATGCTACATTCAGAAAATACAAATTATACAGACAGTTAAACACAAGTTTCAGATTTAGTATTAAGTTCACAAAGGAAATGTTAAAAATAAAGAGTCGACAGAAAAGTACATAAAGATGAAAAGCACTGCCATGAAAGTAGTAGGAAAGCATTTGTATTTTGTTAACATGTCTTGGTATCAGGGTATACAGAAGAATCAAAAATAGGCAGTTCAATTTGCTACTGCAGTTTTCAACATGAAAGAAATCACATAACCAAAACCAGTTCAGTAAAGTCATGGAAAGATGGGGGATTTCTAAGTCTTTTAAATCTAAGGGACCATAACAACATAGGAAATGCGGGGAAAAAGAGTGAGGTAGTTTGCACACACAAGTTGTCAGTAAATATTATTCTCACTTCACAGTTTTTCAGGGGAAACAGGAAAAAGACAGGTAATTTTACAAAATCTGTTATTACATAGCTGCTTTAAAGAGTTTCTTAAACTCAAAGCCTCTATCTTGATGACTGGGACAAACAACTGTTTTTGAGAAACAGGTGTCTTGAGCATCATGGGAAAAAGTAGAGAAATCCTAACGTCTCTTTCTCATTTGTGAACCTGTGCAAATAGAGTATCTGCAAGAAAAAGATGTGCAGATACAAAATGGCATTTCTGTTCACCTCCACTTTGGATGTGACTTGAGGACTGCAGGAAAATGCATTACAGTTGCCTATACTATGCAAGAGAGCATCAGACTACATTTAGGAGAAGCTTCTCTCCAAAATCCAGCTCAGGGAAACATATAGCAATCCCTCAAAATGGCCCTTGCAGGTTCTTAGCCTGACTCAAACCTCTCTGATCACCAATCCATACAGCTCATCAGGGAAGAATATAATATTTGCAACATCGGTAGAAAAACATGAAAGAGTAAATCAGCAGTGTATGTTTGGTTTTAAAGAGGATTTTTTAAACTTACTGTTTTTTACTTAGAAATTAAACTGGGATCCATAGTGTAAATACCATCTGCTTGGCATCTCATTTTATTCTTTTGTTTTTCTCTTACCATTGGCTTCAAATTCCTGAATTCTGTCTTTCTCTTCTCTCACATGTGAATCGGGATGTCATATTTAATAGAACCATTAATCACCTTTACTACACTGCCTTCACATTGCAGTGACCTTTCATGTAATTTCATTTTAGTTCTCTTATTCTGTGAGCTATGAGAAGACTCCAGTGTCATCCTAAACAATTAAAATTCAGCTGGGTCCTTCCAAAGTTCTGTTTGTAAATCTGATCAAAATTTGGTTTCTTGTTATTTAGAGTTTTTCAATTAACAATAAATCCAGCTTGTTTGTCAGGACTTAAATAAAAGTTTTTAAGAACATCCCAGATCAACAATATTAATCAAGATCTATATGACACTCAACAGAAGTTTTGCACTGAAAAGATATACTACTAAATTATGCAATTTTTGATCAAAATTGTTCTAATTCAATGCTACAGCTGCTGTCCAATTGAAATTGTGTGAAGAAAATTTCAGCAGGTAGCTGGCTGCTCCAAGTGTTGACATCTGAATGCTATAGGTAGTTTTAAACTTAGAATGAATTCTTAAAACAATGGTTATGTTTCTGGCCTGACTGGCCATGTACAGTGAGGAAATACTTCCTGTGGTTTCATAAACTGTCTGTTTGAAGACAGTTTTTTTATAACAGAAACCTACATGAAACCACTCAGAGATGAGAGAGAAAATGCCAATGACAGGGAAAGCTTACCTGACTAATTCTTGTGGTGGTTGGAAATCCGTATCTTCAATCACCCCCTCCTACTCAGCCTACACACTTGTCTTTTGATGGCTCAGATATTTCTCCTTGTTAGTAAGAGGCATAAAACTAAAAAAGTACATTTTCTTTAAATGTTGTTGCATAACTACAGTGTAAAATAAACATGTCAGCGTCTCATCTGAAAATTTCACCCTTTTTTCAGCAGCAATTGGGACTCCAAGATGAACTTAGGCTAACTAGTGTGGGAAATCTTATAATTTCAGGATGACAAGGCAGTGTCATGGCTTGAGCTAAGATTTTTAAGTCAAGTTGAGCACTCAAGTAAAGCACCTGAAAACCAAATTATAAGTAAAGCATGATTTGCACAGTTTCTGCAGTTTCAGCACAGTTTCTGTTGTTGTCATTGTATTTTCCATATTATTTTCTCTCTTGCTGGAATATGCGTATCATCATCTGTAGTTACAATCAACTGAGATATTCTGAAATATGTATTCTTGAGAATATCTTTAGTATTTTCATGTCTAAAAAACTTAACTTACACTACAAAGCTTCACCACACTACTTATAAATAGATTAGTTTGTAATCAGTATAGGTAATAAGGACCAAAGATAAAATCTAGCCCTTATAGCCTCTGAGAGAGACCAAAAAAACCCCTTCAGGCTATATTCAAATGAACTCCAAGAGAACCTGGTGGCATTTATTTTGGAAAAAAAAAAAAATCATAAGAAGCATTAAAAGCAACCTTTTGTTCAAGGAAGTTATACTGAAACATGTCTAAAATTTAATCTGAAATCACAGTGTTTATTATTGATTCTACTTTAAATTTGCTTAGTGAATGAAGTCACATCTAATTAAGAACAATATTTTAAAACAAACAATGTTGTTTCCTTATTTGTTATATACTTATTTGATTTGAGTCAGGCAACCAGTAGTCAGTCTCACAATTTCCATACTGTGGGGAAAGCAAAGAATACCTATTTAAACTCACTATTACTTTGTGATGATGATTCAGTGAATGCTCAGATTTTAAAAAAAGTAAAATTGACTTGTAAAAACTCGATTACTTCTGCATATATACTTACTTCAGGCTGAGAGACTTGATGAGATATGCTTGTATTCCTTTCTTTCCCATACATGTGAGTCTTAACGCTCCTCAAACTTTACATAAATGCAACAACTGGGTTAATTAAAAACTCTCTTTTGACCCCACAGTTACACAGTTTATACAAACAGAAATGAGGGCTGGGCTCACACTCTGTAGGGAACTTCTCAGAACTTACACATCTACCTCAGAAGACCCAAGTTTGATGGCCTTATCCTGAGCATACTCTGGTAGTGCAAGATACCAAATACATGTTCTTTGAAACCAACTGATGCCACTTTGATGAGCTGCAAGATTTGGGAACCAAGGTGTAACTCCTGCAAGTACAGAAACTAATCCAAGGGTTTGAGGCACAAGGGACATGTATTATAGACTCAACACTGAGGCCTAATGAAGACTGAGAGGTTTCAAAAACAGGCTCTTTGCTTCATGTCAAAAAGCAAGGCTTTTTAACATGTGTGCTTCTAGAAGGAAATGCCCAGAAAGCCTAGGTGACTCTTCACATCCTTGAACAGCCATGACTGCAATGCAATTTTTAAACACAACTGAGTATTTTATGAGAATTAATCTCTTTTTTGAGAACTTAATATTCTTCATTACCCACAAATACCTGGATCATTCTCTTCTCAGTGAAAATAATATTAGCTAAAGACATACACATTCATATATATAGAGACACTTAAAAGGGCAGTGAAAAATTGTTGTTCCTAAGCATCATTTCCTTGCTTGCACAAAGAAATGCAGTGCAACCTAAGTGCATGCTCAACTTATTTCCTGTCAGGTTCCTCCATCATTCAGTAAAGATGTTCAAAAGTGATGTTATTTCTCATAAGGCCTTATTAAATATACATCAGTTAAATCACATGATAAAAAATGTAATTTCCCAATTTCTCTGATGCTCTCACATGAGAAGTTATACTTTACAGAAGCATAACTACTGTGTCTTTACAACACTGCTTCTCCGAGTTCCAACTTCATGGCTAAGAAGCCAAAATAGAGATAATTAATAATAAACCCACTATGTTAGTTTTTTCAGTATTTTAACAACACCACATTTTTCAGGTGCTCCAATAATACTTTAAACAATTTCATTTACATCCATGAGGACTCAGCATTGCTACGTATTTTGCATGTGGCATCACAAGGCAGGTACTCAAAACACAAGGCAAACGCATGAAATGACCTTTTAATATTTTGATTGAAGTGACTTATCCAAAACTATGTGGGAACTATGTGGCAGATGCAGGAAGAGATTCCTATCTGGCATTCAACTTCTATAAAAAGGAAGCTATATTTCTGCAACTTCTTATCTCTTTCACTTCTTTTTATACTCTGAATCAAATGAATTAAGAATTTGACAGACAACAACCTGGTTCAGAAGGCAGACTGAATGCCCTCCTAATGATCAGTCAAGTCTATCCTGCATACTTCAGGAAGATGGTACAGCAGAAAGACATTACCTGTTTTAAAAATATCACAATGCATATGAATTAGAGGTTCTACAGTATAGTTGCTGATGAGTTCTCATGTTGGTGTTGTTCTTATTTATTGTAGCATTTCTAGAAATCAAAATTTGAGCATGGAAAAACCCTAAACATTTAATCTAGTGTAGTTAGACAATTTCTTATCTAGGTCTCAAGCCAAACTGGCATCTTCGGGCTCACAGAATTCATAAAGGACTTGGGGAACGTGTCGCAACAGGTGAAAGCATGCCCTGTGTGGTACTCCAGCCCTCTTTACTAACAGCTAGATTCTTTCCACTAACCTTAAAAACATGGAACAGAAAAGAGCATATCTATGACACTGCCATCAACTTTCTGCTCAAGCCCCTTGGAGAAAAAACTAATTCTTTAAAATGGAGCAGAAGAGCTCCCAGGCAAAACCTAGTTATCAGAATATGCTGGTATGGTAAAAAACCTCATTTCTGGAAACTTTTTATCCCCCATGAGTAGGTCATTTTACCAGAAAAGTTTCCAATGTACTTGAGATTTAAGCAGACAACCAGCACTGGAAACGCTATAAAGCTAAAGGAAAACAAAACCAAAACATAATAGAAATTGTTGAGTTCTACAACAGAACTACTTCTTTACTATTATTTTTCTTAAAGTACTGTCTATAAGTACTAAGTACTATCTAGACAGTAGTTGTATATTAAACTCAGTAGTTGTATATTAAATATGTGTACAGACAAAATCCTGTCATTAACATAAACATACAGGTTTTTTTCAAGACTTCTCCACAAGTCATTGTAACAGAGGCAGGCCATGCACAAATATGGCACAGTCATGGACCAGATATCACCACAGCCAAAATTTAAAACACACTTCCTATTACAATATTCCTCATACAAAAATACAAGTGATGTTTCATTTTGAGACTTTCCTATAACATCTGGATGTAGAACTCTCTCTGTAGATATACTACATATATACTGCATAATTGTGTGCATGTGAAAATCACATACTACAAGCTGTACTGTAATTGGAATTTCCATTTTACTTCTTCAAAATATATTCCACTTCTTAACCCATTCCCCTTTAGAACAGAATCCGCTTTTATAAAATTCCCAAAGGTCAAAAGCTTGAAAACATTTGTAATTCAATATAAAAAAAAGCTACTCTTTGCAGAATTAAAGGCTTGGGTATGGCTGGCAGTGTGGTGTTTTTTCATTGCACAGAATTTAAAAATTTAAGTAAAAATTTGTCTAGAAATATCAAAGCCAGGCAGCACACATTTTCAGCTTAGCAAGAGAGGCATGAATACAGCTGAATTTCTGATTCAAAGTACAGTTTAATTTTAGATGGGTTCATCCGGTTGTTTCACTTTCAATGAATTGGCATTTTTAAATGCAAAAACATTCCATTGTAAGATTTTCAACCAGTTTTAGTTCTTATTTAATAGACACATGCAAAATTTAATTCCTCTCTCTTTTCTGTTAGGAATTACTTCCAGAAATATCATATTGCCTCAGGCCTTCAATCAGATGCTTTTCAGTTGCAGAAACCTCTACATGTAAAAAAACCTCCCTATAATATTATGAACATTAATATAATTTCATTCATCTTGGGAGAGCCCTCAATACACCACAAAAGTGTATTTCAACAATGAATAACAATTAAAATATGGTCATATTAAAAAAAAAAAAAAGGCAAAAAAAAAAAAGCAAACACAATAACCAAAATCAAACCCAAACCAGCGCCAAAACCCACACAATTAAAAAAATAAATACAACAAAAATCACCACCAAAACAAAAACACCCTACACATTTTATAAGTTTTGCTCTTCTATGTGTTCACTATACTGAATGTAGAAGCTTTTACCAGATGCTAGGAAATTTTTTTGCCAGGATGCATACAAAATTACTTTCAAAATAAGAGGCAATCTGACAGTTAATGAAAAAAATAAACTACCACCTTCATAAATTTCCACAAATAATAAATTTAAAACATCAAATATTTGCCAGCTATCAGATATTTCAATACCCAATTTACTGTGACTTTTTTTCCTGAGGCATATTCAGAGAAACGGCTAAAGGAACTGTAATGGCCTTCTGGGACAGGAAGACTAAGGTTTCAGTAAAAAATGTTAAATTAATTTTTATAGTGATGCAAAGTCAGGGAACGGTTGTTAAGGGATGGCCTCTTGCCACAGGGTGGAGTTTTGTTATGGTATCCTTTTAGAGTCTGCAGGTGTTTGGCAGGAGCTGAAATCAGGGCCAGCTGTGATATTTCAGCTCTGATATTTCCCTCCCCATATTTCTCAGAAGTGATGCATCAGGATGATGTCTTACACCTGATGTACTCAACTTGTGTGGTATGACTATAACTGTTGGGGGGTCATGGGGGAAGTGCCACTGCATGGTTTTCATTTTATTTTGAGCTGACAACATTTATATAGTAAAATTCATCAATATTAATGGATTTAATATAGTAAAATGCCAGATTACAATTTATTAAACTTCCCTTTTTTTTCCTGGGTTGTTTTGGTGTTTCCTGCATATGCCAGCTATTTAATTAAAGTAAGAACACTCTATAAAAGAATGTTGAAAGAAATTACAGTGCAAAGAAAGCGAGAGCAATGTTCTAAAGAAGAGAAAAAACACCTTCTGTCACCTCATTTAACCAACAAAGATCTTTGTTCTTGCATACTTAGCTGCAGTACAGTGCATACCTGTTTTCATTTTGTTTTGTTTTATCTTTTGGGAGAATTTGAATAGTTTCTATTAAAAATGGTATTCTCTTTTAAGGTTGTTTTGTTTGGAAAGCTTCAAACCACATTGTATTTCATACACATATTCCCCTGGGTATGTAAAATGGGACCATACTGAGGTCACTCATAAGATTTTTAAATGTTTTAAGAATTCTTTTAATGTTTGTACTATCTTGGCCTGGTTAAAGGAGCACGTTTTTTAAAAATAGTTTTTAACAGTTTCACTATATAAATTTTCATAGTCTATTCTGTTCTATTAAGAATTTGTAAAAACTTTCACAAACATTGCTTTCTCCCTCACATTTTTAAGAAATTTGTTCCCTTAGTTAGTCAATCTCCTTTTTCTCTCAGCCGTTTTATCCATATATGCACAAGTACATGCGTACATCTCTCCATAGACTGATTGACCTACCAGTACAAATGCCTGTGGTATTCATTTTAACTTCACAAATGAATAAAAGATTATAATCAGTGGGAAAAGTGTACATTTAACTCCATTCATGGAAAAACAGTATCACCTGGCACTCCAGCTTAGTAAGAAATTTCCTAGGTTTTGGCAGCTCTCTTGGAGTATGACTGAAGCTGTTAATGATATTAGCGAAATGTCCTGGGATCAAAAATATGTTGTTTTATCTCAGTTTATAGAAGGAGTTATATAAGCCACTCCCAGCCTTCAGAGCTCTGGTCCTTTTAGTTAAAATAACATTTGAAAACACAACCAGCCTGTAGCCAATTGAGTTATGCTAAACCATTTAAATCATCTCCTGTAGCTGTCTTCCCCCTATTTCCTCACATGTGCTTCTAGATATCCCTTGTATTATTCCATCCCCCTCCCAGGATTTCTGTCTTCATCTGGTACCAGCCTAAAGCACCCTTTACAGCATTACTGACAGCTGAACTGACATCCATGCAGTGCATCTTGGTCACTAACAGTGCAAGACTACACTTACAATGCAAGCTGTTTGCATTATGGATATAAAAATCCAAAGATGAAGGAGGAAGATAATGGTAATAAATGAAGTAAATAAAATGTTTAGATCCAATCTTGATGGTAACACACGAAAAGGAAGATGTTAGCTAAGCCTGTGTATTATCTATTAGAATTACATAAGAGTTGGGTAAAATTGAGCTATCACTGGGTTTGATGTTTTTCTGGACTCTTTGCAATGGTTGAGAGCAAATGGCAATGAGAAGCAAATAACTGTGCTATGATCAAACAGTGCTATGTAAAATTAAAGAGTTTAATTTCATACAATATCAGTATGCATGGTTATCATATACAAGTTGAGTGACATCTTTTTTTGAACTGTATTTTCTGATCTAAACTGAGTCTGAGAAAACCACATTATAATGTGAACACTGGGAAGAATTATTACAAAGTTTTCATACTTGATGAAAATCTGGGTTCAGGTTTACACCTGAGAAAATGGGTGGATTGATGAATAGGTGGATAAAGAATTGGTTGGATAGTCACATCCAGAGGGTATGTGTCAATGTCTCAGCGAGACATGATGTTGGTGACAAGTGGTGTCCCTCAGGGGCACTTACTGGGACCAGTGATATTTAATGTCTTCATCAATGATAGACAAAGGGATCAAGTGCACCCTCAGCAAGTTTGCAGACGACACCAAGCTGAGTGGTGCAGTTGACACACCTGAAGGATGGGATGCCATCGAGAGGGACTCACATATGCTTGAGAAGTGGGCCCATGGGAACATCACAAAGTTCAACAAAGTCCTGCCCAAAGTTCTACACCTGGGTCAAGGCAACCCTCAGGATCAATATGGGCTGGGGCATGAGAAGATTGAGAGCAGCCCTGCTGAGAACAAATACAGGGAGCTGGTGGATGAGAGGCTGGACATGAGCCAGAAATGTTTGCTTGTGTTCCAAAAAGTGAAATGTGTCCCAGACTGCATCAAAGGAAATGTGACCAGCCCGTCAAGAGAGAGATCCTCCCCTTCTACTCTGCTTTCATAAGATCCCACCTGAGTATTGAGTCCAGCTATGGGGTTCACAGTATAGGAAGGAGGAAGTTGGAGGAGTCCAGAGGAGTGCAGTGGAGATGATCGGAGGGTTGGATGGAGCACCTCTGCAATGAGGAAAGGCTGAGAGGACTATGAATGTTCGCCCTGGAAAAGAGAAGGCTCTGGGGATTCCCTGTTTTGGCCTTTCAGTACATAAAAGTGGACTATAAGAATTTTTAGCAGGACCTATTGTGATAGGACAAGGGTGAATGATTCTAAACTAAAAAAAAAAGGTTAATTTAGATTAGCTATATCAAAGTTTTTTACAATGATGGTCAGAAAACACTGGAACAGTTTGCCCAGTTAGATGGTAAATGTACCATCCCTGAAAATATTCAAGATCAGACTGGATGGAGCTTCTGAGCAACCTGATCTTGTTGAAGGTACCCCTGCAAATCACAGGGTCGTTGGAGTAGATGACTGTTGCAGGCACAGGGCCTGCAAGGCCTCCCTGGCAGTCAGCAGTCCAAGATAGGAAATGCTTTGTCATCATGACTGGACCAGGGAGGCCCCTTTTCTGCCCCCAGACCCTCGTTTATCTCTCTGTAAGCCTATAGGTCACATTCGCCTCGACCTCTACCATCGGACAATTTCCAAAACCCCTAAAGCCTATAAAAACCCCTACTTCTGTCCAGTTCAGCAGAAGAAGCTGTCCCTGAGGCCCTTCACAGAAGCTGCCAATAAAGACACATCTGCGGAACCTCACACAGCCTTCTCCTCTCTCTCCCTGTGTCTGCTGCCGGGGCACTTGGCAAAAAAAGAGCTGAAATCACTAAAGAGCTAGAAATCACCTAAGAGCTGAAATCACTAAGGAGCTCAACTGCTTGCTAAGATCGCCTACAGCTGGGAGCTGCCTGTGGGCACAGACAGGCGGTGCTGAACAGGACCTCACTATCCTTCACTATCCAGCCATAGGCAGCAGCCAACCGGGGATACCCTGAACCCCGGCTCACAGCCCCCGCATTAGATGACCTCACAAAGGTCCTTACAAACTCAAAATATTTTGTGATTCTTCTAAAAATCTTGCTGTAATTAGAGTATGTTCTTGTTGGTGGGTGCTGGTTTTCTCCTATTATACCTGGGATTTCATAGTGCAGAGGATACTGAGATTACACTCTCTTAGGTGATAAATTTCTTCCCCAGTCAGTCTCAGTCTTTTTTCTCCCTGCTTCCTTTGAACTGAAACCACCTGTGAGAAAACACTTCTTTCAGAAATTAAATAAAGGTATAACATGCAGCTATGCACAAATATTGGCATTAAATTTCCAGTAGCAACATCAGGGTGCCATGTATTTCAGAGAAGGATGTAGGAAAGAAGGCTTTAAAGCAGTTTCATGAGGAAGATATTAGCATGCCCCTTACAGGAAAACATTTCAAAAAACATGCCATATATAACAGCAAAGCACCATGATACCTTTTATTGATAGGCTAACTATGTCAAGTAATAAGCTGACACATATATCTAACTAACATATATATAATTACAATAATATATATGTGAAAATATTAGTTAGGTGAGTTAAAACAAGAGCCAAGATAACATCTTTCCAATTTGGGAGGTAATAGCCCATGACATATAACATTTTAAAAATAGTCTCTTTCAGAGTAGACTCAACTTCTTAAAATTCGCAGCATCAAAAAAAGCACAGAATATTTTTCCAATGTTGCCCCAAGCGGAGCCAAGTCTGAGTAAAATACTCTTGCTGTATGTTCTTCAAAGCCCAACCTTAATCCCTGTGAAAGTTATGAAGTGAAAAATTTGGCCCATACATACTTTATGGCATGATACTACATCATTTTAAGGAGAAAGAGCGTATTTATTTAATAAAAAAATATTCTTTCCCAGCAGTCACCTAACAAATATTATTTTATGCCTCTAAAATATAATATTTATAACAAACATATCTATTATAAACATATTCTTTTATGACAGGGATTGCTTTGCTTGCTCATATTTTCCCAACACTACAATCACAGTCCCAACAAACACTTCTGACAGCTGACATGGACATGTACAAAATTGGAAGAAAAAACCAAAACAGTCATTGGTCAATCTTTTTATCTTGCGATTCTCTTTAATAAAAATCAGCTTAGAGGAGATTCATCACACACTAGAATATCTATAAAATATTCAGTTGCAGTACTCAAAACAGTATAATTCAGTTTATCTTGGGCCCTTTAACACTTCCTAAGCCAGAGAGTAAAAAAGCAAGGAAGGCATCAGGGAATATGAAGATAATATAACTCTCCAGATACTAAAGTAAAAAATATATTGTTTATAATTAAGCATAGGTGTAATCCAGTGCAATATTTAACATTTAAAATAGATACACAGATGAACTGATTTCAGCTACTGAAACCACCAGGCCAAGAAAAGTATAAGATTCTTTCTTTATATGGATTTTGTGCTTCATTTTTCTTTTTCCAGTCAAAATGTTGCCCATTTTTTTTCAAACAGAATTTATTTTTGTTATCCATACTCCATACAGAAAAACAACTCCTTCAGGGCCCAAAAAAGGTGCTCTTCTGCATATTTGTGTGATAAAATGCAATTATATACTATATATATTATGGTTTCTTTCTCTGTTTTACCAGCCAGTTTTGAAATACAGAACTCTCCATGTGAGACAGGGAATACCTATGGTTTAATTTGTTGTGACAAAATCTGAGTTCCCAAGCATATAATTCATTTAAAGAGCTCTATTTATTTCTTAATATGCATACTATTGGCTAAAACTCAATCCATCACAAACAACTCAATCCATCATGAACCTCTCAAATCTCATTTTAAAATAGCCAAAATTAAGTCTTAGTGGCAGGAGGAGTGATCATTACTCAGCATTCGTAAAACACATGTAATAATGTACAGAAGAGACTTGGTGAGGACCAACCTGAGGATCTGAGAACACTTGCTGCATGTTGTTGATTGGGCCGTATGGAACTCCACTCCCTTCAAAGAGCTGCAGCCACTTGATCGTCGTTTTTTCTGAAAACCTAAGAGCAAATAAGAATAAATGTAGTTTCAACAATGTACTTTCAGATTCTAAGGAATTTACAGTGTCTCCTTCCTTACTGCTTCCATACTCCTCTCCACCGATTTCTTCCCAGTCAGTGAATAAAATAACAAAAACATACTAGCTATGTTCTTCAGAAATACAAAACCCAAAGACATAGGGGAAAGAATATCTCTGAATGGACTTCTGTTTCTATCTGATCATCTGAAGCAATGCAGGAATGATGTAAAGCTAAATTTATCATCAGTTTCAAATAAGGATCAATCGGTTTCCTCCCTTCCTTAATTATACTAGTGTGCTTCACATTTGTTTCCCATTATGTACATATTTAACAACAAAAAGATATAGTGCAAGTATCATAGAATACTGCTCATTAAAAGCAGATTGTAAAGCACCAAAACATACATCAGGATTAAAAACCACATTTTTAGGTCAGATAACAAGACTGATTACATATTTATTTGTTGTATGGTCATACAACCTATCCTAAGGACACCCAGTTCAGCCTTTATACATGGTCCCTGTCTGCTGAACACATTGCTTCAGGTCTTTGTATCACATGCAAAAAGCTCATTTTATTTCTTTCTAAGCATTCCATTTCATAACTAGTAACACCACTCTATTTGCCCTGTTTTGCTAGATAGATTTTCTTTCCTCATCTGCCTAGTAAAGTTGCATACATGAAGAAAACACACCATTGAAACAATACCAGTCACTGAGATGGTATTTTCTGCAGTCATCTGGGATCCTGAATTAAATGTGAACTTACTTGGAGAGAGTATTTTAAATTTCAGGAAGATAAATATCATAGAAGTCTACCAGCTTATTAGAAATCAAAGATTGACTTCATGATATACGCAACACTGAAAAGAAATTAGATGTGATTTAAAGACCTGATGGAAATAAAATTAATAGAAACCTTTAAAAGGAACACTCAATTACTGGTATTCGATAGCTACCAGTTTGCTGTTCCTTAAGAGTAATATGGAACAATGTCAGTAACATTCGGCTTTACCTCTAGCACAAAATATGGATGGCCCTTTCTCAGAGCTAGAAGCTTTATTCCTGAAGTCAGCAAGCAATTCTAGAAGAAACGGAAGGAGCAATAAAAAAGAAAATCAAAATAAAAGGTCTTAAAAGTGCAAAATGTATTATAAAATGAAGCATGACTCATGAAGAAATGAAACATAATGCAGCATAGCTTCTAAATAAATCAGATAAAAGAATATTGCAATGTACTTCATTGAACATTAAAGTGATTTCATGGTAAAGATGTAGTCAGCCATAAAGATAGTGCTGCTGTTGGACCCATCTGGGGTCTATCCAATTTAGTACTCTTGCAGCCATACTGAGAACCAGGTACATTGCAGGAAACCGGGGAAAAAGGTAACTAGAGAGGCAGATAACCTTCCTCAGTGATTGCAGGTATTAACCATGATTTTAGTCTAAAATACAGCTTGTATGTCCCTTCAGTACTCTCCATTCAACAATTCTCATAATCTGCATATTCTTGTTATTCGTAGCCTTCTAATACTAAGGTTTGGGGCTCAAACTACTGCACAATGTAAATAAGATTCTCATGAAAAACTGCTTCCCTTCAGTTACAGATGCTGTTCCCTGCTAGCAAGGGAAATGCTTCATATTTCATGGCCTACTAAATCCCTTGTTATAAATGGAAAGTTTTTTTCAGTATAATTTGAAGTGTCAAAAAGTAGTAGCTTTCTCATTTCTCACAAGACAGGACAACTACAAGAGGAATCTTGGACTCAATTTCATAACCATGGTGCTGAAGACCATCACTAGGAAATTATTGTAATTCTCAATGTATGTATCACATTCAATTGATCTGTTAGTAATGAATATGTCCTGCTACATTATGTTCCTGCATTTCTTTTCAAGAAGGAGTTTATAAATATCTTCCCAAGTCTAAAAAACCAAAACTTTTGCATTTAAAGGACAGCCTGAAAATGAAGTATTTTCAAGAGGAGTGTCTATAATCTATATCTTCTTAACCAGTAGGCTACTTCCTGATGTTGTGGTAAATCTGAATAATTTTCTCAACATATATTCTTCTTCAGTTACACCATTGTGAGTGACTCAATATATAGTGGAGTTGTATATGTAAGTTGCAGCACCTATGTATATGTTAGCAAAATTTCTGTGATTCTATATTAATTTCTACAATTTAAGGTTGTGCTTAGATTTTTCCTTCCTGTAGAACAGAAAAAAACCCTACAATTTTGTAGAAAACAAAAGATTGTCTATTATTCTCTGTCTATTATCCTCAAGGGATACACAGCATTTCTTCTTGAAATTGAAGCTCTAACTCTGATGTAGAATAGCTTCCTTTATTTGTGTTAAAGAGAGGCTGTTGAGAGCATATTGTTAAGCAAACTGTTTAAAACCAAAATAGAGCATCACCACTGCCAATAAAGGTCTAGTATTCAGATTTTGAGAGCAACACCATGGAACTATTTTTTTCATTCAGCCATGTTTTATATATTGAAACATGTGCTGTACTTCATTAAGGGAGAAATACTGTTTCAAAATCTGATAAAAGATAAGGCATGGATAAAAAAATGTTAATTTTTTACCTCTGATGACAGCTGTACAAACTTCAATTTATTTTTTTAACCAGCCTGTATGTATTATTCCCCCCACTAAATACAATTTGTGATAATACTTACACAAAAAAATACCATAACCATTACTTAAAGTGAAGAGCTGATGTTTAGGTTGCTAAGTATCCATTAACAACATGCTCAGCACTCCCAAAGAACAAGAGAAGACCATCAGCAAAAACTTCCAAGAAGTAGAAGACTAACATTCTCTCCTCTGTCAGAAGAAATTTAGAAGCCCTGGCCAATCCTTTTTCCCTTAACAAATTTTAAAAAGTGTTTCTAGCTTTTTCATTACTTTTTAAAAAACATCTTACTTTGTATATTTTTCAGTTAAGAAAAAGAAATTATTGACTTCCTTTATATATACACATACATAAATAAAATCACTGTGATGGAAACACATACAAGGCTAAATAATGGTCCATCTTCCAAACCTGAGCTAGTAGGAAAAAAAATAATCCAAGTTTGTAGAGCGTCTGAACTCTGAAACATGACACTTGCAAGAGGATCTTTACCTCAGAGATACTCAGTGACTGCAGGAGAGCTTAACACTGCTGAAGAAGACATGCAGCCTGGGCTGAGGCAGGCNCGAGACTTTAACCCTTTCTTAGACAAAGAAAATTTTGTGAAACAGTAATCCTCCTTGATCTGAAAGAAAAGAGAGACAGCCTGGGACCTGAGATGTCAGGAGAAGATAGGGAAGAATTCTAGGTGGGAAGAGATGATGGAGGCGCCTTTGGCTGGACTTTTCTTGTATAGCCATAGACTGAAACAATTTTCCTGTAACACAGAGACTGCATTTAGGGGGATGGAATGGCTTGGGCCAAGGGAGTAACCTGCTGCAGTGATTGCCAGTGCAAGAGTGAGAGTGACCTGTTTCAGTGGTTGCCAGTGCAGGAGTGAGAGTGACCTGCTGCGGTGATGCCATGTGCAGGAGTGAACAGAGAAAGATGAGGAGGGTGTGGTGGTGCCTTCTGTCATCAGGGACGAAGAGGATCACTGTTCTCAAGACCCTCGGCCCCAGGGGAGGTGAAAATGGGGGCAAAGTGTTGTCCCCAAAATGAGAGACGGTTGTTCTTTGGTATTTAGCAAAGCATCCTTAAAGGGAACCCTATAAGCATTTTTGGTCCATGGACAGTGGTGAGAGCGCTGTACATGGAAGGATGATGTCACGATGGCAGATTTTTTCTGGGCAGTGCCATGTGTGACATGGAAACATAAGACGTTTCAACTGTGTTTCCTGTGGAACACTATGGTACAAAAGAGACTCCTCCCTCCTTTGATTAACTGAGAATTGATTATCTGAGGGGTGGTAACTTGATTGAGAATCCAAGGTTTTGTCTCACTGTGTTTTGTTGGAAATTGGGTGGGGGGGGAGGAGGAATGTTTTGGAAGGTTTTCATTTTGAATTTTGTATGTGTGTTCTTTCTATTATAGTTGTAGGTTAATAAAGTTTTTTTTTTCTTTATTCTTAAGCTTGAACCTGCTTTGCTCTGTTTCTGTTCACATCTCACAGCAACCACTGGGGAAAATATACTTTCATGGCATTGCACCAGCGTCAAACCATGACAACTGCTCACACTACAGCTTCATTTATTTTCAGAGGAGTCCCTTTTCCTACAAAATATTCTGTCAGCCACGCATATATATATATATATATATAAAATCAAATAAATGCCCTCTAAATTACCTGTGATTTATTTATAGAAATGTTTTAAACCTGTAGCTTAGCTTTCTGCAATTACTACCAGTATTTTAGAAATTCAAAAGGATTTGCTTTTTACTGTACTACTTTGTGGTATGAAGCTCAAATTCAGGCTCTTTCTGAAAGCACCTCTGAGAAATGAAGGATACGTAGCCCAATGAAGAACAAACCCATTGCTAGGACATTTACTGGAAAGCCTGAACTTAGGCTTACTTCCTGAAGAGGTCAAAGTCTCCATGATTTCTTATTTGCATTTTAAGCAATACTCTAAGCCTCCTCTGCACTAAATTACACAGCACTCACGAAGATACTAAAGTTGCAGTATTGAAAGGAGGCATCAAATTCCAGAACACTTAACATTAAATACATTTCATGCTTTAAAATATTTTAAGAATAGAAAGTGTGGCATAAGCTGAACTAATTGAAATTGGAAGAAATCCAACTAAATATATTTTTCTTCAATTAGCAGGCACCATGAAATGAAAACACCTAAATTTAAACTCTACACTCAGCAAATTCATCAAAAAAAAATACAGCACAATATAAGAAAAAATCTCCAAAAGGCAAAAAATTAAATATAAAATAAAAAAAGTTTTACACAAACTACAAGTGTAGTTTTGCTTCTTAGAAAGCAGGATCCACATTCCCTTTTGCTCTCTCACAAATTCTAATTAAAAAAAAAGAGTAATAAATGCATCTTTACATATAAAACAGAAAAATAATGACTGCTTGACTTGTACAAGTTATATAAAATGGCTTTAATGAGTTCATATATTTTAATAGCACTTGGGTGTGTTTCTAAGTTTCTCATCCTGATAATTATTAAAATAAAATTTGTTTCTTTTTTTTTAGCAATATTTTGTCTTTCAATGAAACAAAGTCTTTAAAAGTTTGAATAAATCCACTTTGTGTGTATTCTATTTTCTATGTTTCCTAGGAAACCTTCAATCCTTGCTACATCCCATGGATACCATGCTTCTCCAATGGATAAAACCATCCAATTCTGCACAAAGTTTAGAAGAACTAGTGAAGTAAAACACTGTTCTTTTCTACAGGAAACTTATGGCAATCAATTTAGAGAAGTCATTTGGACAGCTACCAAATACAGATGGAACAGCAACCTCTAGGATTAGTAAGAGCTTTCTGCATGTGGTCAATCACAAAAAGCTCCTCTATTCTTGCTAAAGTCCACAAGAGCATTCCTGTGTTTTCTAGCACAACCCAAATCTGCATCATCGTTTTTGTTTCATTTTGTTTTATCAACAGTCTCTTCATTCCCAAATACCTACAATATTTTTTCTCTTTGCTACCAAACACCTCTTTAATTGTAGTTAAATGAGTAAGAGAGTTGGTACAGTTTCTTACAGTAGCATCTATGGAAGACCCTATACACAAAAGTCCTAGAAAATATTTGTTTGGAAAATGCAAAGAATGGATCATTATCCTTTAGTGTACAGTGACTATAGAATTAGTGTTTTCAAAGTGATTACAACAATATTTACTCAATAGTGTGTAAATATCTCTTGTAGTGTCTAATGTTACTGGTGAATCATTGGGAAAATCACAATAGACAAAATATTCAAATATTTGTGATCAACATGATTGTACAGGTTTTGATGAGAGATATTTCAAATACTTTAAAAGATGTCACATACAGTAGATTATAAGTGGTAGCTATGTAAAAATACTATCCAGAGATTTTCAGGTACAACAAATCCACCATGAAAATTCTTTTATATTTCTGCATACTATAAATATAGTTCCCCGTTTTATAGAACTATTAATAAACCTTCACCTTTATGCACTAAATTTGTGCCAGAGGTTAATGGACTTTCTCATTCCTCTATCAAGATTTGCATGCTGCTTTAAAACCATGTAGGATTTTTAAAGAATGGCATTCCAGACAGAGGGAAACACATCTATCTTGCAAAATGTATCTTATGGGTACTAAGTAGTTACTCCAGCATGTAAAGGAGCTACATCTTTTTGCAGTCAGATAACTTTAAGCTATGCACATTAGAAATATACTACTTTTCTCCAACCTTCCTTTGTTTTACTCAAGTACAAAAAAGGACCATAACTTTTATAGTTATGACAAAAGAAGTGCAAATTAGCTGAAAATCAGGTAGGTAAACACACATCAATAAAAGTACATTGAGAAGGATGAAAAATTGCATTGATTTTGTTGCTGGTTTTCTTTTAACCCAAGGGGATTAAAGAGCTAACAAGGGTCAGGTCAAAAAGTTCATTTAAAATCACTGATTTCAGTAGCCTCAAGTTAGAAATGTAAGTCATCAAAAAGAGATGACAAGTTCCTTTTCAGAAAGGATCTTGAACTTCACACAGAGATGAAAATCTTAGGAGGTTATTAAAAGGTAAGAAAGGAACACAGAAAATACATATTAGCTTACCCAGTACAAAAATCAGATGCTTGAGATGTTTTGGATCTCTCTCATTTATATACACGAAAGTCAACATAAAATAACAATTTAAAACAAAGCTTTTTAAAGCAAAATGTGGCAATTTGGTAGCCAATGTCTACACAGCTCAACCCATTATGGACTGATGGTGAGGTAGGTTACTGGGAAAGTAAACTTTACCAGCTGTGCCCCACTGAAGTCAATTGTCTTTCAGACTTCAAGCACCTGTCTTGCTGAAGCTGTAAACAACCTGTAATGTTGTAATGTAATGTTTAGCTCATTCCTGTAATGTTATCAACAGTGACTTCAGTCAGCAAGGTTCTTGGCTTAGAAAAGGAAATGGTGGGGATATGGAAGGAGATTTACAAAGACTGGGTGGGTCTCAACAAGTGTGAATTTAACAATGCTTCTCATCAGGCAAATTAAACATCTTACAACACTCTTTCCTCTTTAGGTGCCCTCCCCTTCTGTTACTAGGTGGAAACCATTTAGCAACGACTTTATTAACTGAGGTTCAAGTTCCTCTGTGTTTCCTTCCTGCTCATTCCTTTTCCCCTCACACTTAAATATGCAGCATGCAGCTGTAGTGTACAGTCAAGAATAAGGGGTTTAAAATATAAGTACTAGGAATAGAAGTTCCACTCTGAATCATTTCCAGCCCTGACACTTCTGAGTCTACAATAATTTAGTTAGAGCTGCAGGAGTACTAATCATACTGAATTTATGTGGTCTTCTTTATGTGACACTGCTTCAATTTAAAGGCTGAGGGCATGTCTGCTACTCACCTTCCACCTATACACCCCCACACCCTCTGTTCCATTTACAGGTTAATTTCCGAAAGTACCTTGGAGCACGCATTTAGCTGCCCTTAAAATGTGTCTACATTACCGAGGTGCATGGTGGGATTAATGTCCTAATTTGAGTAATTTGAAGAAGGTCAACAGATTAAGCCCTCTTTCTCAAAGCAGTTTCTTTTAAAACTGGTATTATACTAGCTTTTGCGCAGATGTCAAATTTCTGTGCAGTTTATGTGTGTCTTGACATATGCATGCTTATAAATACACACATAAAATAATCTGCATTGTGTCTGGTACTATTGTGTTCTAGTGGAAGTAAAAGTGAAAGGGAGGTAGAGGGGGAAGAGAGCAACAATTAAAATTTGGTTCTCTTGTTTGTGAGTCAGATGTACATCTAACTCACAAACCAGAGGTTTTCACTGGAAACTTAAAAAGACAGAGTGCTCTGTAGTCTGTCAGTTCTCACATGAGCTGAGAGTCTCAGGGGCCTCAGTGGTAGCCATTGAACCTAACCTCCACCCAGGTAGGGTCATTTTAAATTGACTCTTGGCACATACACAAGAAAGGAAGGCAGAGGTAATTTGGTTTTGTCAGAGATCTGCTTCCTTGTCATTTGGGGAAAATGTAACCTAAATAGAGAGGCAGATACAGAAGGCACCAACACTTTTTTTTTTTTTTTTTTTAACTGAAGAGTAGATGTGCAAATGCAAGCAGTGGGAGGAGAAAGAGGAAATAAGATGAAGAGGGGAAAGGGGGCCCGTAGGAACTGGAGGAAGATGATGGGGACTGGGTAAAAAAACAGCATAGAAGGAAGAGGACCAGAGATGGGAAAGAGACAACACCACCAGTAGCAAAACAAGTTCAAAATGCCCCATAGGCCTATATTCTTCTTCCCTGTGAATATCCTATGAACCAGTGGTCCTTGCAGCATTTCAGTCATTTCTCCAAAGACTATGGAACTAAAAACACTCCATGTCTCAAGACAGAATGGTTTTCTGTAATCCCTCCTATTGCTTCAGTATGAGAGCAGGCTCTCTCAGAAGTTGCATACCACTCCGCAGGGGTTTACCTTCCCGTCACTTCTACTGAGATCTGACATCTCAGATTTGCTCTCCCTCCCTACCTTTAATTTATGCCCTACAGATGGAATTGAGATGTACAGAGAGCAAGCTGGAATGAAGAGTTAAGGACAGGTATGCTTCACTCTTCATTTCTGTCAAAGAAGAAAGAGGATGAGAAAATTCTTCCTGAAATGGATGGAGCAATTCACACCTTTCAGAGCTGTTGTTTCAAGTTGCATATATGTCTGAAGACATATTCATCCCCATCTTGTATTCTCACTCAGTTCAGTATATCTGACTTTGATGAATATATCATTTCACACCCTTCTGAAAAGTCTTCTGTTTAAAGGTCAATTTCTTCTAAGTGCTGCATAATCCCCATGGTTACCTGACTGTCTTGAAATCTGGCATGGTTACCACAGGTGGTGAGTAGAATTATTGGTCTAAATTAGAGGTCACATGAGTCAAGAATTCCCAAGATAGAGCCTTTTACTTAAAAACCCCAGCATTCCTTAACATTGACCAATTGTCCCAATGTTTCCTTTGTGCACACATCTAGAAATAAAACTGTGACCAAAGAATCTCAGCTGCTCTGTTTTTAGCAAATGTAAGCCACCAAGTGTCTCCTTGGTACTCAGAGTTCCGATGCTTTCAAAAATTTCAGCTCCACACATGAAGCAAATTAAATGCTCAAGACTTCAGGGAGCTATTGACCCTGTGAGTAGGTCTGAACACTCCTTCTATTGCTATACAATGACTGGCAAACCTGTTTTCTTAAGAGGAAGAAGTGAAGAATCCTTCTTTTTCCACTACTGAATGCTCAGAAGTTAGAAATTAAGTGCAGGTTGTTCATTTTGAAAATTACCAAAAAATTGAAAAGGAAAGGTGAAACGCAACTCCAGAAACAGTTCAAAAAGGATAAAGGCAAGGAAACAGGGTAGATAGGTCAAGGGAAACCTGCTCTAGGCTCTGGTGGAGCCTTGGTTTATTAGGATTATAACAGCATCAAAGGCTTGAAAAAAATATATGCTTGTATCTACTTTGCAACAGCAGTGCTATATGTAAGCAACTGCAGAGTACCAAGCATCTGCCATACATGCTGCTTAAATACCAATGACTTAGGGGAACAGGAAGGGTGTATAAACTGAAAATGGCAGCAGGAGAGTTTGGGGAAAAAAGGAGTGGCTCATCGCAATAAAAGTGCTGTACTTCACACAACTGTACTTCATTTGCTAGACTGAGAAAATCAATGTCTAAGAATATTTCTTCTAAGCTGCTCCAGCTTATATCTCCACAAATTCATTTTAAAGTGGACAGCAGTGCACATACAGTGAGTGAATGGAATGGTCTGCAGGTGTTTTTGTCCAAGTAATGCACCTTAAGATTATATTTTCCATGTGCTGGAAGCTGTAATAGCATCAAGCAATCAGTGAGTAAATTTAGGTATTTTTCAGTGAAATTCTATCATTACTATTTTGTCATTTCCCTTCATTTCTCAAGGGTTGACATTTTTCAGCACTGAGAAACTATTCATTTAATTCTCTAAGTAACTTCAAAAATAAACCACATATAATTTTACCAAAAACTGTGTATTAGTGAATTAAAGCAAAGTTACCAAGGAATGTGTGTGGAAACACATTCAGCTTCCATTAGAATACCGAAGGTGTTTGTTATATCTGTGTTTTAGAACTGATTTCCAGATGAACTCACAATAATATGACATAGCAGAATACTTTAGAAATGTCTACTCCAAAAATATGTATACATTTACATACTTGCATACATTTACATACTTGCACATAATATGCAAGCCTAAATTCAGCCTAAATTATAATAGAACGCAAGCTCTGAGAAAAAAAAAAGACATAAAGCAGTAATTAGAAGAGCAATAATGTAATTTGATTAACTAATAGCTACAGATCTAAAAAGAAATTGTAATTCTGGCAATTGAAAGAACAACCGTTCCTTGAACTTTATCTTCTTGTTCAGACATTACCCATAGGAAAAAAAATGACAATATCCAAAATTACTCAGAAGCAACGAGCTATCAAGTAACTTATCTATGGATGACAAAATAGCCTTCTCACAAGGTACCAGATTACATCAGACAAATGCCATACTAAATGAAGTCCAAGTAATAAATCAACATGAACCTACTTTGAAACAAATACATCAATAATGTAAGAGCTCAAAACTAAATCAAAAGATAAATTATGACCTTTCAGGGGCTCAAAACATATAGCAAGAGTGGCCTTGTCTGTGCTATCATAATCCATTTGTTATAGGAAGGTAAAAGAAGAGTTCCAAAAGTTAATCAGGGACAGTTGCATCATAATTATTCAAAAATGTAGTCACCTGGTACTTTGTTTTTTCACCAGGGGCAGGACATCTGAAAATGGACAGGTAAGAAAGAGACAAAACTAGAGGTGCAACTGGAAGATATAAAATAACTCTGTACACTCTTTATTGACTCATGATTCTGGTTCTCAATATCCAAAAAATATGTGGGGTTGAGAGTGGGGGGTGTGGATGTCCTACTGAAACTCTTTCTCTTGGATGGTATGAAAAAGGGAGACATCTGACTTAATGCTTCTAAACCCCCCTAGTAAAATTCCCTCAGTGATAGCTGATATGCATTTGTTGGCAAATACTAATACTGGCCAAGAGTCAGCATGATAGAATGACTTTTCCTGAATAATTATCCACCTCTTCCGCTGATCTCCAGAAGTATGAGGTGCTGCCAAAGCCATCTTTGGGAAGGTTTACACAGGTTAGCTTTTTCTTTCATTACATAAATTTATCATCCTCTCCATTAAACAGAAGAGCCCTCCACAGATATAAGGCCTTCTCAAACAGAATGAGGAAGATTAATCTCTCAAATAAAAGGTTTTTTGAGTTTTCTCTTAAAAAAAAAAAAAAAAGTATTTAATAGGATGATTCCCAAACAGAAAACTAAACACGTATTCTTTTGATTTCAAAAGGAACGGTACAGAGTGAATTTGCGGCACAGAGTACCACAATACAGAATCAGCAGAAAGGGAGTAGCGGCAAGTGAACTCCCCTGGATACAGGAACACTCATTGAAAACTTTAAAATCCCACAGCAAAAGCAAATGGTGCTCCAAGCATTTTTTTCCAGGTGTTACATTCATCCAGGAAAGGAGAAAGCACTGGTTTCACTAAAATTCAAGTTAATGTTAAAAAGAAGTTAAAATGGTTTCTGAAAACTTAAATCTTGATCTGGCTTCTTTAGTTCACACTATACTCTGTGTGCAAAAGGCAGACTATTTAACAGCAGTAAGCTTTTGCAATACCTATCATAAAAAACTAGAGTATCTCCAAAGAGTAAAACAAAATTTTCACATGATGAGGGTTGTTATACATTACTAGTTCCATTAACAAATTAAATGTAGATTCTTCCCTTTTAATTAACTTACCGGGTTGATAATATGTCAATAAGTTCTTTTCTGTTCTGGACTCTGAGTGTATTTGTTTTGTATCTGGAATCTTTACTAACTTCAGGCAAATTCAGGATCTAAGTAAAAATAAAAGTAAGTAAGAAATGTGTTTGACAGGAGGTATATATACATACATAAAATAGTTACTGATTTTTTAAAAAATCACTGATTTTCAGTAATCACTACTTATCATCAATCATTTAATACAAAGAAATCAAAAATTATTACTCCTTTTTGTAAAAAGCCTCCTGGTTGATGTTACCTAACAAGTAAAGGAAAAAGACAGAAATCAGACTGAAGATACAAATCTTAGCTAACAGCTTTCAGGATTAGCCAGGAGAAATTCTTACCACAGAACACTAAAAAAGTAACTTATTAACATGGGGTTGGATAGATGTGTGGGATTATACTGCACTAACTTATATGTCACAGGATAAGATATATGTTTGTACTTCATAAGCTAGATAGAGAAAAGATATGTCTAAGATTATTTTTTCCACTTCAGTAATCTCTGTCAAAAAGGGAAAAAAAAAAAAAAGAAAAGGAAAAAAAAAGTCTTTATTATTTTTTTCTGAAATAACTAATAAAAAAAAGTGGTGGTATAGCCTCTCAGAAAGGAGAAATACATGTTCGATGTGTAACTTCCACCTGCCACATTAGAACTTTAATCAACATGTGAAGACAATGTGTATTATACTATAAAGGGAATTAAATATGCAGAATGAGTCTTAGAATTTTGTACAGGCATTCATTAGAAAAAGCAGCTGTGTGGAAAATCAATATAATTTACCTATTTGTGCCATAATGACTTTCTATAGAACATAAATAAACACAATTAAATGTGAGTTCTAGAAATACACCAATTACATCAGCTATAGAGAAAAGCTGCATAGAATCTCATAAAAAAAGACACTGTCACATATTCTTCATGTATTTTTACTCACTAACACACACTAAAACTCAGGGTTTTTTATGATGAGTCTTACAATCTTTCTAAACATGCTACAATTTTATAGGGCCATTTCAAAGACGGCTTTAAAAAAATTAGTATCTCAAACCTGAAGTTCCTATAGCCAATCATTCTATCTCTACTTGTTATCTGATGCTTAGGAAGAGTTTAAGAACAGGGCTAGCACATACAACACTTCCTTAATATTCATCCAAACTCCAGTCCTCTTTAATGAGGACATTTCTGAGTTGAAGGTGTTTTCTATATACTTAGCAATCATCAATGGATTTATGTTTTATTAACATGTTCAGTCGCTCCTTGAGTCCATATGCCTGTGTACTACCACATGTAAGTGATACCTAAGTTGGTGTCAATCTCTCTGATATTTGCTTCAAACATAACATTCTACTAATTCCTCTGACACTGGCTTAGACCAAGGCCACAATCATTTAATGACTCCTCACTTTGCTGGAGTGAATAAGGATACAGCGTCCTGTACAAGTGAATAGCTGTTGATGACATAAAACCATTAGCAAAACAGATATTCTTTCAACAGATATACAGAGATATTAAAAACAGATAGTCATCTTTGACATAATTTTCACCTAGAGTAACAAAACTAAGCATGGAAGCAAGGTATCTGTAAGTTATGCTAGAACAATGGTGATGTTACAAAACTTTTCTCCAGATTTTTATCTGCAAGGTAGTATCAAACATCAATCTACATCTTCCATCAATGTTTAACTCACAGCATATTTTCTTTTCCTTCTGCATTCATATAATCTAGTTCACAGAAATCACAACATATCATAATTTAGCATTAGAAAATAGCTAAATTTTTCTATCTGGAAGTTTATCAATACTATTGGTACCCCTTAAAATTATTTCCTTTTTTTAATACTGCTGGTTTGGAGTTACAAAACATTGCTTTAGAAAAAGAAATCCTGTAAGGTTGTTCAAAGTAAATTATAGTGAATACTAATGAGAGATTAAAAAACCAAGAAATTAATCAGAAAGCTATGATTCCATTTGATGAGTTCTATGAAAAATGATAATATAGAGTTGCTCACTCTCCTGTTTTAATTAATGTTACTGATTTCAGCTTGAACTTAATGTCCATCTGGTGTAAAGCTGCATGTCTATATATGTTCTTCTCTTTTTTTTGGTGACTAACAAATGCACACTTGAGAAGTTATTCATTAATGTACCATTCATCTTTCTGCATCACGTTGCCAATGTTATTTTCTTTATTTCACTGTGAACATTTAGGATGAAAATGGTGTTCTCTATTTGAGGCCTTGTTCAAGCTCTACATGTACACTCAGAGCTTACACTCTGTGTTTTGTATCCTGCAACACTAGCAAATCTGTCTGAAATCTCCCTTGCTCTACACAAAACTTCAGTCTTCTGAAGACTCTCGCTCAGTATTCCTAATCAGACCAAATTAGCTGCAGGTCAGGATGTGCTGTTGTAACACTTGACCTCAATGAAATGCATTTCAGCCAGCAGTGTTACAAAGTTTTTCCGCAATTATCCAAGTCCTTAAACAAGCTACAGTTAGTTGTCACTGATTTTAAAAATATCAGAGTGAATTATTCTTTTTTTCAGGCAAGCAGAGAGAAAAAGATTTTTCTTTCTGCTTGCCTGAAATGATACAGTTGAAGCGGAATGTTTGCAACTGTTTACAGCTTGAACCAGCTGTTACATCTCTAGAGTATGTGTCTTCAGGGCAACAGCTTCCATGCAGCCTGTATTTTCAGCACCAACTCAGCTCAGAAAGATTCTCTAATAGCAATTCCAGTGTTTGAATTAGTTGTTTCTCTATTTACTAAGTTCACTAGGGTGTTGCAGGCCTTCCTGTAATAAAGTTCTTTTCCTTTATTGGCTTTC
>WBNO01027518.1:0-28099 GCA_013400575.1 Peucedramus taeniatus | reverse complement strand
CTATTACAGACCGAAATTTGAACAAATCCTGTCTCAAGAAAACCCAAAAATAAAACTAAAACAAAACAAAAACACCCCCCAAAAGAGCATGCAAACAAAAACAAAACAAAACAATTCTGTCACTAAACCTGTTTAAGGTTGAATTCACCACTATTGTGACAGGCTTCTATCTTAAAATTTCTTCACAACATTTTTATAGATAGTGACAATTTCCAGTGAAATTTTATCCCATAGAAAGAATGCTGAAAACTCACAAAATAAAGCCAAAATGGGAACTCAATCCTCTCAGTATCTCTGATAGTGTACAAGTTAATATCAAGTCACTTAAAGTAACTATGAGGAAGTCACAAGCCACAATATTTTACTACTGCACTTGGTCACTTCAAAACATGAAATTCTTTTTTAATATCTTGGTAGTTGTTTGGGTTTTTTTTTTGTTTGGCTTTTTTGTGTTTTGTTTTTGTTTGGGTTTGTTGTTGTTGTTTTTGTTTTTGTTTTTTGTTTTAGTTTTTTTCGGATGTGATGTCTTGTCAGCTTCTAGGAGCCACAGAGAAAACTTGGCTTGTTGAACTTCTTGTACTGTAATAGAATCCGAGAGAAGTATTCTAGCTCATAACACATTAAATTAGAGATGATTATTGAAGCAAGAGATGCTGCATTCCCTCTGCTTATGACAAAGATGGAAAGTAATTTAAAAGAGTAATGCAGGAATCAGCACACTATCCTTTCTGTGTAATATTTAGGATAATGTGTCCAACTCCCTTTTTTGAGTATTACAGCATACACATCAAAATGCTGCAAGGAGTAAAACATTAAGCAAAGATTGGAATTTCCAAATTCCAACTCCAAATGCCATTTGAAAAAATGATGCACTTGCATTATTTCAAAATAAATGTGATTAGTAGGCAAAGATTAGAAAGAAAAATTAAGGCCTTAAATCAGTCTTGTTGAATATCTGTAATCCTGTCCAAAATGTCTATCCAGAATCAAATAATCTGTCTGAGAAATCTATAGAGGTATAGTAAAGCAGCACTTGTCAAAATTGAGAATATTTCCACTTACTCATTTCATATTTTAATACTGAGCCAGAGTAAGGGTTCTTCATCTCAGAAAGAAAAAATTACAGATCATAGTCACCTTCTGCTGCAAAAGATGGAGAGCAGCTTATAGGCATGGAAATCAACACAGATCATTCTCCATTCTTTCTAAATCTGTACAAGAAAGAAGGAAGGTTGAGAAACAACAGCTCCCACAAACGCTGCCCCATCGCTGAACTCAAGCAACTTATGGTAACTTACGCAAAAACCAAATCCATAGCTGTCACCTTGCTGTGGGAACAGGTAGGGAAAGAAAAACCTGGACTGGCATGATTTGATACCTGCCAAGGATGCTACTGCTCTGAAGATATATCTTATAGTACTAAGTAGTGCAAAATCTGTGAAGACCAACTGTGGTGTATACATGACATCCATGACAGGATGGATTTATAAAAGACAGCTCTGAGAAGTTGCTAGGTAACAGTGTCTTGTCCTCACAACTGCTGGGTGCTGATCATCTGTTCTCATGATGCTCTGCTGCATCCTCTTGTCCTTGCTCAAAACTAGTGTGTATACAGATTTTTAAATAAAAGTAGATCTGAGATGATCTAATTTACAAAATGTTTCCTTTGCCAACCTGTTAAAAGTCTGCCTAATTCATCACGCTTACACCAAACACAGCTCTTCATATTTCTGGGAAATTACTGCCTAGTCCTCAGTTCTCCCTTTTTCTGACAGACCAGTAAGGAAATTTTACAGCAGAAAGCTCACCCCTTTGCCTGATTTTATTAAGACAATACATGACCTATAATATTGCATTCAAAGTATACAATCAGTATGGTGTCAACTCAAAAAAAAAAGGCATTCCAGCAACACTTACAGGAAAGTAACTTTTGGAGTTTAAGGATATCTGAGAGAAAACTAGCTCTGCACCAGGACTCTCAAAAGACCTGAAATGGCCTAGGGAAACAAAGATGGTAGCACCAAAACAAATCCAACTAAAAGGCGAGTCCCCCACAGCCCATCATAAATAATAAAACACATCTGCTGCAGACATAACATCACTGGGATTTGTATGATTAAATGTGACAGCCAAGGAACTCTGACACTAACAGTGGCTTTGCTTGGGCTTTGTTTTTCCAAGCATGTTTACACAACTTAGCCATTCCCTTGCTTCATTTCACAATGGCATTTTGTCCTTCCTGTTGTTTTTAAAGGCAGAGTGAGCAATACATTATAGATCATTGTCATCCACAGTTAGTAGTTCAAAGTGAAGAAGACACTCTCTGAGGAGTGAGCTGGTACAGCAGCTCCCTGGGGCCTCAGGTCTGAGGTGAGCACAAGGCCTCTAAAGGAGCAGCTTAGCTGCCCCATGTATTCACTGTGATACTTTACTCCCCAGCAGTGCAGGCAAAAGCCATGAAAACCTGGCTGCAAGAACCCAAGGAAAAGAAACAAAACTCACTTTACTGTGCAGAAAGCTCTCAAAGGCCATTTATCTTTGGTCAGTTCCATTATAACAGGAGCTGTAACTCCAGCTGATACTTCAAGTGATCCCAGACTGCCCAACAGTGGTGTCCTGCTTTTGGCAGTTTCCATCAGTTCCAGTGAGAAGAAGAGTTACTAGCTTAATAAATTCTGTTTAGCCAGAAGCCAAATATTCTCAAAAGCAAATTTTTGGAAGTAATCATCGTATTCTTCTGCTGGGCTTCATATTTTTCAGTGTATTGCCCTAAGCATTTTTCTATCTCACTCACTATCTCACTCATGTTATAGACACTCTTCCCAAGCAGGCCAGAGACTTGCTTTTTCACCAAGGTTAAATCTGCACACTCATGAGGTGCCATGACTTCAAGCTAGACTGTACAGTACTCCCTTGACAAAAGCTCTCCTCCACCCAGGACACACAGTGTGCCTCTGAAGGCAAAGCCTCACCACTCTGCCAGGATTATCCTGCTTGAATAATTCATCACATCCTACTGCCAATGGTGTTTGGGGACCTAGTTCATTAAAATTTCTTCATAACGAAGGCACTTAGTTTATGAAATAAAAGGCAATGGCACATCTGACCACTAAACAATAAAATTTTCCTTGAAATTTTTAAGTTCAACTTTTTCAGGCGCAAAATGGATTTTGGCTCTTACTCCAGCCCCTTACCCCCTCCGAATTCCCTTTTCAGTGCACAATGCAACTAATTTCAGCATCTTTCCCAGCACATAATACTTTCAGAAATAGTCTCTTTGCCCTGGTATCCGTCCAGTTCTTCAGAGTACACCTGAGTTTGCAACTTACCAAATGTTGCTTCCTTGTGACTTTTATAACCAGTCACAGTCAGTCTTTCAGGACATACTGGGATATGCCTTCACCCCAGTATTGTGCCACTACAACACATTCCCTCATTCCAGTGTGCAGCACCTTGGTCAGCTGCCTACAGGCACACCAACCACATATTTTCCTCCTCAAGGAGACACAATATTTTCTAGAAGCTGTTCTATATTTTAGAAATCTCCTGTACCCTGTATATGTTTGAATCTGTTCCTTCTTCTTACAAAGGCTTCTGTTGCAACTCAAAAAAATATTCAACAGATTTCTTTTTTTTAATCTGAAGCTTTGGTAGGAGTGGTACTGGACACAAAAGGAAGATTTCAAAGAAAATAGACTTTTCATACATGTATCACAGTTGTAGATTTCCTCTGATTCTCTCTGCTGCCATAGTGCTCTTTTTTCATTGTTGTATTACATGGGCTGCCATCAGCTGCCAGTCTTGGGTTAGGTTCAGCTGTGAGCTGTTAGGAACACTAGTCTTGAAATAATTTGTTTGTAACCAGAGATTTCACTTATCACAGCTGTAGGCTGTGCTATGCAACTCCCCATTTCTCTTTTGTAAATAATCTTGCAGACATTTCAAATCCTAAATCCCTAATTTGCTACTGTTGGCTAATTGTTATGCATTAAAGTCTTCTTCGATGACTACTGGCTTCTCAAATCTTCCCTCTTCATAACACAACAAATGATTAAGAACAATCATTTTGATATTTGATACTGATTAGTACTAGATTTATTCTTCCTTGTAGTCATCTCAATGCCAAACTAGTCAGTACAGTTCTTCATTGCCACAGATTTTTACCCATTAACCTTGCTAGAAAGCATATAAAAATGACACTTCACAATATAAACCAGGTTCTGTGTGTATGAATGTATTCCACGTGAAAAAAATCCAGTAATTTCATTATTTTTAAACTGATTTGAAATAAATGCGATGTCTACAATTTTACAGTAAATAGAATAACATAATTAAGCTCCCTTTCAGTATGAGGAGTTTAGTTCATAGCGTACATTTACTTGAAGCTGCTTGTCTCTATGTCAGATCCACTTCAGAATGGATCATCCAAAGGCTTCCTAGACACATACATGAGTGTTTGTTTTCAACTGCCTGTGTTGTATGGCACAACAACATCATTTCCAACAGACATCAACATCAGAAACAAAATGACAATGCAGATTACCATCATTCCACCTGAGCCACAGAAATTATATACAGAGGTCAAAGCTAAACATCTGGGACTCCAGGAAGTGTTTGAGCTAGTTGAGCTCACCACATACCCAGCGTGCCCCTTCGGTGAATGTCTCTGCCATTGAATTTATGAACAAAAGTGTTCGTAAAGTGCAAAAGTGGGAAGCAGGAGACAAGTCAAGTACCCAGAAATTTCACTGTGAAGTTAAACAAACAAAACACTTGCAAAAAATTTAGTAAGATTTTCCTTTTTTTTAATGAATGGGTGCCTGTTGATACCATTTATCAGCTCAAAGTCCACAGAGCACATCACATACTTGTTCATTTGCCTGCATTTCTCACTTCCTAGCTTGCTGTGACTCTAAGGGAAAAGGCATATTACTGTTCATGAGATGTTTCTACTTTCTCCCCTCTCTTTAAAATCACCAATTAACACTAACTGCAGCAGCAGAGCTATCAGATGTGGAAAGCCAATTCTCTCACAAAACATTTAGAACTTTACAGAGTAATAAGGCAGAAAGCAGCTAATGCAGCATGCAATGTGCCAGCAGAATGTGTGAAGCACTATAGCTTAGATAAACCCATTTGAGCCTAATTCACCTTTTGCATGATCTCAGTAAACATTTCGATCTACTGAATAAATGTGTATTGGTGAAGGGTGATTGCCTAAGTCAGAAAAGTCAAATTCTCCTCAGCCGACATTGTGGCTGCATAAACATCCAGGATTTAAACCACCTGAAAACTGCAAACTTTTCATAAACTCTACATTGGTAAAATTCACAGAATTGTTGAGGTTGGGAGGCACCCCTAGAGGAAATTTGGTGTAACCCCTCTGCTCCAGCAGGGCTGCTGTAAGTGTGTTGTACAGGACCATTCCCAGACAGCTTCTGAATATCTCCAAGAACCGAGACCCCATGACCTCTCTTGGTAATGTGTACCAGTGCTCAGTCACCCCTCACAGTCAAAAGCATGTTTTGTGAAATTCAGGAGAAACTTCCTGTGTTGCAGTTTGTGCCTGCTCACTATTGTCCTGTCACTGGGCACCACTGGAAACAGCCTGGATCTGTCCTCTGCACAGTCCCTTCAGGCATTTACAGACGTGAATGAGATTGTCCCTGAGCTTTCTCTTCTCCGGGATAAATAGTCCCAGCTCTCACAGCCTTCCCTCATGGGAGAGGTGCTTCTATCCCTTAAACACCTTTGTGGCCATTTTAACTGAACTCTCTCCAGTAGTTCCGTGTGTGTTTTGTTCTGAGGAGCCCAGAACTAGACACAATATCCAACTTTGGTCTTGCCAGGGCTCAGTAGAGAAATGATCACCCTCACCAACCTATTGCCAACATGTCATCTGAAAAACACAGCCCAAGTTACCATTAACCTTCTCTGCAACAAGGGCACATTTCTGGCTCGTGTTCAGGCTACTTTCCAGGTGAATATCCACCAGTATATACCAGTGAATGGTGGTGTTCCTACCCAGAGGCAGGAATTTACATTTCCTCAAATATGTGTGTGTATATATGTGTGCATATAAGTATAGATATACATATATATATTTCCCTCTGTGATTTGCATCAAGGAATTGCAAATTTCTTAACCAAATGTTAATTTTCTCCTGTGGGGTAGCTGCAGGGAGTGTTTTAAGCAATAAATACTAATTGAGTTTAGAGTAGTTGCTATATCCGAACTGCTTGAAAGGATGAAAGGCAATTTCCCTCCTAAGGAATCAAAAAATCACTTGGGATTGCAAGTCTACCAAAATTTCAAGCAGAAATGTACTAAAAGCCTTTGGAGGAGCCACATGCTTGCACTTCCCCAGGCAATGACAAATACACTTTGCCTTGGTTCTGAATCAAAGAAAAGGTCTCAAAAATATACTCAGTACAAAGACACTATTTCTAGAGGCAGAGCTATAGCTTTCCAAAGATTCAGCTGCTATATCATAGTAGGTGGTAGTAGGATGCCTTCAGTAGTTGAGTTCCAGACCCTCTTTCTAGGCTGAAGACACTATGCTGTCTTTTGTTTTGTCTCCAGGTCCCAAAGTCTACACATTCTCAATCTGAACAAGTCTTGCAAAATTAGCAGCAAAGGAAACATTATACCGATTTATTTTTCATTTCTCTTCCTTTCTGATTTTCAAATTAAAAAGTTTAAAGAGCCTTCAAGAGAAATATCTCTTCCCATGTATACCTATTTTGACATTTCTTACCAGTTAAAGTATGACATCTTCTATAACAGAATATAATAACTACAGTCCTTTAATGAGTGTAATTAATTAAGTCTCATAACATCCCTGTGAAGTAGCCAAGATTTATTATTTTACAGGTGAGTGAGCTGAGGCACAGAGAAGTTAGGACCAAGAAAAAACAAGAAAAATGCTCAGTGCAAACTCACCACAATCCTTCTTACACAAATGCTGTTAAGTTTACATTTCTCGATACTAGCAGCTTTTTACTTTGCAAGAAGACATTCAGAATTGTTTGTTAATTGTGAATTGGAACTGGTTTTGAATAGACTGTTAAGCTCTCCCCGTATCCCCCAACTTTATTTTTCTCCTTCCTTCAGAATTTAGCATATAGCTTGAAAGTCTTTATTTTCAGTATCTGAAGATGCCACATATAGATGACTTATGAAGGTCATTAAAGAAATAAGAATAATAAATTTCTGAAAGTGGTTATGGTAGAGGATAATGGATTAATCAGCCTTCCTTACCTGTCACTTGTATAGTAGATTGGAGCATTATCATGACATATTTTAGCAACAAAAAATCTATACTATGTCTAGTCTTACTATGGTTTATAAAACAAGCCACTGAATGTTGTAAATAGGTAAAATAGTAAATATTGGCTCAATAGAACATAAAAACTAGAACAGTAAAGCATGGCATAGTGGATATAGCTGCCAATAAACCATGTTTTTAAAATTCTGACAGGATTCTAGAGCTGGAATGATTTTCATTTCTCCTCGTTTCCAAGTTCTTCTTAGTAACATCTTCGTATAAGTGGCCTGCTCTTTTAAAAACTGCTAGAACCCACAGACCTGCTCTTTGGGAGTGTTTCAGCATGTGGCACATATCTGGGGCTTGTGCCTGGCTTTAAAGGTCCTGGATGTAGTTGCAGAATGCAGCTGTAGACCTGGTTAATGGTCATGGGAGTTAAGGCAGAAATAGGTGATAGCTTGTTAAAAGTCTGTGTGTTGCTCCATAGTGTGTCAAAGAAAAGACACTTAAACAAAACAAAGCTCTCTCAGGACATTTTTCAGGGATTGTTTTTCGATTTTTCCTTTTCTGAACCACAGAAGCCTTGAGAGTTTGTCCCAAAAAAGACTGTTGGCATCACATGTCAGATTTCCAAAGTGATTGCCCAGGAGGTTTTTCTCATAAAACTGTCCTCTGGAGAAAGAAATAATATCCCCAGTATAACTGGGCTGGCAATCTAAACTAAAAATGCTAATCCTTTGATTAGCAATGTCATATTCTGTAAAACAGACAAATTAATAGCATTCATTCATGTATGTGTCAATTTTTGTGCCTTTTTTTTTTCTTAATGTGTGACAATAGGACACAAGAAGGCAAAACTTCAGGCTCCTGCCCATTAGAGCAGGAGCTCTAATACTTGTTTGTTCAGTGTCACCTGGAAGTCAACTGTGGGCCAGGTTGTGAACTACATTATTTGTACACATAATAATGTTTCCAATTCAGATGATGTTGGAATTAGGAAGACACAAGAAGCAGGAAGGACTGGTGTCTGAGCATGCAAAACTAACAGAAATTTTTTCTACTTTCATATTCAAGAGAAATTACGAGAAATATCCACTAAATAAACTAAATATCCACTACAGCTAACAATGACTGCTGAAATATGTTGAATACAGTGAAGAGAAGTGAGTTAGGAACATATGACAGAAACCTCATTCGCTTGAATTTCATATTCTGATGTAGATTCTTGCGCAAGTGGAGAATAACTGCTACAAGGCACCCTTTTCATACAGCATCTTCCAGCTTCTGTGAAAAGTACGAGACTTGTACAAGAAAGCTGAGCTTTAAAATATATAACAGATTGTAGGCTTTAGACTTGCCTTAGAGATAGAAAAAAGAAGAAAGTAGACATGCTAGCTAGAATAAGCTGAACAGTGTATCATAATGTTAGGAAACTATGAAAAAATACGTTGAAGTAACCCTCATGCTTTAAAGATCCAGCCTTGTGCCACTGATGGGGAGGAAAAATTCCTTGGCGAGGTGATCTGTGAGTTTTCATGATCAATGATGCCTTCAACAGGAAAGGATTAACTGAGTAGCAAATAACATGTCTTTCTTCTCTATGGAAAGAGATCCTGTTTCTTATGGATTAATTTCAAAATTAGTTAAGCTTGACCTATCATTTCTCTGTAGGGTTGCTTCTTCCTTCATCTTCTAAAACACCTTATATCAAGTCCATTAAAAAACAAATTATATAAATGAACTTGACACAGCCTTTCATACCAGTCATTTCTGTAATCAGTAGACAGTTATTCCTATGATGAATGAATATTTTTATATTTACATAGTAAAAGGCTATAAGGAAAAATACACCATCCTATAAGAGAGGAATTTGGAAGCAAAAATAAAAGAAAATGAATTCAGACAAAATAAAATTCTCAGGTTCAGAAAAAATAATTTAAAAATCTTTATCTTGGTATTCTGATATTCATCATTGCATGAGTATCTCTGGCAAGTATGTTTTTAAAGTACTGAGAAAATGTTGAGAATTTTCTTTTGCTTCATGTGTGATGCACTCATAAAAAAGCACATTTTTGCCATTTGAGGCATGTTTTAGGTTAAAATCTTAAACCATGGTGGAACTGATATGGTTGGCTGTTGCAGGGGGTAAAACATCATTTTACTCCAAAACAAAGCCTCTTCAAATACTGTCTCTGTAAACACTTTCCCACAATTGAAAGTAATGTGAAACTTTCCTCTGTAATATAATGGGCATGTTCCTCTAGTGTGTTCAAAACCAGTCAGCTCACAAGTGAACTTTGTTACATAAAAGACATCAGTTTTACAAAGAAAGGAAAACCAATTATGTGGTACATAATAAGCAAATAACAAAAACGGAAACAATTGCAGAAATTCAGGCCAATTGCTTCAAAATTCAGGTTGTCGGAATAGTCAAAGCAGTATGCACAGACTTTTTAATTTACCTGAAATACAGCAAAACAGACATCAAAAGCATATCTCTGAATTTAATATGATTCTCCTATTTCCTTTAAAGGTCCTTGTCAGACATAAGTCTGTGTTCGTTAACATGTAATTCTTGTGAACAAAACATTCAAAAAATTCTGCTGCTTTCCTTTTGTAACATTATAAATTTTCTTGATGGGATCATTATTCAGTAACACTTGATGGCTAGTGAACCTCACACTAATGAGAGTATTTGAACTTTAGGGTGGGCTAATTAACCCTGTACCAGTTGCAAAGTAGAAAGTTGAAAGTTTCAGAACAGAAATAGCAATTAAATGCTAGATTTACTTAACTTGCTAGAGAAACAGAAGCACATAAAGAAAACTCATAAGAATGGTCAAGTGGCTAGCATGTATAATCACAGAATTTAGTGATGAATTCTCCGTCAATGTCCCCAAAATAGTCTACCTATTTGTATCTCTTAACAAGCATTTTCAAAATTACCTCATCACTGTAGGGAAAAAAAAATTACATGTGGCCATTCACAATGGAAAGCAGCAGCTAAGGGAAGGATTTTAGGTTTCTTTCATAAAAGCATTGATCCAGACCAGCATCAAAACCAGATTTCAGTTTCACTATCTGTGAAATGTAGGAGTTGTCTTTATGAGATCAGGGAGATTGCCTACAGCTAATACTACCAGCCATTACAAATTAATGCATTTGTCAGAAAAGAGCATTGATTTCCAAAGGCAGTCAACACCTGCCCTTAGCAGTTTTTCTGTGGAAAGGTGGTATGCTGCTTTTCATTGCTTAAGGAGCTCTGTGAATCCCATGTTACATTCTTAGAATTTCCTGGGTTTGCTGCTGGCTATATTACCTATGTCTTTCCAGTTTAGAATACATGTAACAAACCTTCATAGGGTGTGTTAGAGCTCTAGCCCCATTGTGGTAGGCATGGCTAAGATCATAAAGATTTTACTTTACTAACTCCTTGCAAGAAAAGGTCCTGGACCCCCATCCCCTGTGTCTAAATTCAGTGAAGGAAGCAAAGGAATGGTGTGCTCAGTAATAACATAGGATTGAATGGCAGCAGACAAAAGCTTTGTTCTAAATCAAGCTGAATATTTCCTCAGGGGACACTGCAATCAAAAAGTTACAGCAAGTACCTGAGAAAACTAATGTCAAAGTTCAGATGATCAAATTGTGTGTTCATACATATCTGAAGTATATATTAGAGCTTAGGTTGAGACAAGTTCTAACAGAGAAATTCAGTATTTTAAACTAACCAAATATAAAAATCAAGAGGCTCAGAAACAATTCTTGTATGACACTAACACCTTGATAAATTTACAATAAATCTTCTGATTTTCTCCTGTAATTTCTTCTTCCAGGTTTTCCCAGGATTGAAATAAGATATTTCTTTTTTTTTTCTGCGTACTGTCTTCCTCTTTTCCAGCATCTCCACTGGCAATTTTACTTTCTCTTTGCCCCCATACAAATGTTGTATTGCCTTAACTGCCACACCCTCCTGTAGCCTCTCTTTGCAGTCTGGTTGAAGAAGCTCTGTAAGCCTGGGCAAAAGCCGGGCTGTCCGTTGACCTAACCAAAGCAGTGTTTACAGAAAAATTCAAGAGGTAGAATGCACTGTGTTCTATTCACAATTTGTATAGACTCCAGTTTTATTTTGATTCTTCAGTGGCTTTACAGCATACACTCCAGAGGGGAAGAGAGACAGGAGCATCATGGCTTGAATAGAAAGTATCATATTTGTCATAGCCATACAAAACAGCCACATCAAAGTAAAAATTGGTATTAAAAATATTTGCAAACAGATGAGAAATTAATTAAAACAGTGTCTTTGTCCCTATGGCTTCTATTATGCTCCTTTATCGTAATATCAGTGTCTTCTGTTAGGAAAATGTTTCTTTTTTTTATTAAAGAAATATGATATACCTTAGAGAAAAGAAAGGGAAGTGAACTGGTATTCTAAAATCAAATGTCAGATCTTCCTCTGTCTAAGCTTTCAGATGATTACAAAAGGCTTAGCTGGAAGCCAATTCTTATGCCAAGATACACACTGAAGCATTCCTATAGACTCACTATTTGAGCTGCATTATTATTCCTTTATACACTGTACATTGTCCAGAAAGGAATATTATCTGTAAACAACAGCTAAAGAAAATGCTCGATATATTTGTAAATCAACTGTGCATCTCTATAAGCATGCAAATACAGTATTTGATTCCCAACATTTCTTTGGTAGAAGAAAGGTTGCTTTTCTTTCCTTTCCTCCTCACCCCTCAGTTTTCTTCACACTTGGGAATTCGACAAGAGTCTAAAACAAAGTAAAACTCATCTGACTTTTAATAGCTGTTACTCAAAGTGACTCAAAGCTCTCACTATAAATTTCTTCTTTATTAATAAGAATTCAATCACAGTAAAATGTTCTAGATTAATTCTTCATGAGCTCCATTTCTGTCATTTTTCTGCTGAGACATAACAGCATTTCATGGCTAAAAAAATATTTCTCAGTATTTTTCCAAAACACTTTAGGTTAAAAAGAAAAACAGCATAGACACATACAGGTGCTTTTACTAGAATATTATAGGGTAAAATAATGCAGGAGATTACCTCTGAAAATATCATATGTGAATGAAAGTAATTTCCTACACCTGAATGGGAGACACATTTTCCCCACCAGGTCAGGGTTTAAAATGACCAACTCAACACCATGCCTGTGAGAACTTTTCCTTTACCTGTAAGTGAAGAAGATTTAGCAAATTACAGAAGCCCTTTGATCTACTTGCTTTTCTTGTTTAAAACTAAGTGTTTCAGCCAAAAATTTCAAATATAAACTCAGTGGAGAAAGAATTATTTTACAGATAATGACAGTACAGTTGAAACTTTTAACCATATGTTGTCTTGTGATGTCAGACATAATTCTACTTTAACATGCTTTTAAACAATGAGACATTTCCTGTTCAAAAACAAATGTTAGAACATTATGCAGGAATATATAAGAAAAATTTGAAAGTCAGTATCATCATGTAGTATCATTAATAATCATAATCAGCTCTAATGAAATTTTTAGTTCAGTACATGAGCTTTTTTGTATTTAAGCTACACACATATGGATTAGATGAGAGACAAGGGGCAAAAGTTGGAATGTGAGGAATTCTGACTGAACGCAGGAATGACAATTTCCCCTGTTAGGACGATGAAACACCAGAACAGGTTGTCCAGGGAGGTTGTGGAGTTTCCATCCTTGGAGATACTCAAAACTCAGGTGCATGAGGCCCCAAGAAGCCTGATCTCACTGGATATGCTGTGAGCTGGAGGAGGTTTTCTGGAGCTTCTCTCCAACTTGCATGATTCTGTAATTCATATAAAAACTGGTAGGTGTACCTTAGAAAGAGGCTGAACACCCACGCACTTTGAGTCATGTAAGTGGAACTTCGGGGAGGGCTTTCACAACAGAAATACTTTTTTAAAAAATTACTCATTAATTCTTCTCACAATTTATGAATTTTGACCTCTCCAGTGTTAAAAAAATACTGTGTCAAAAGCCTGATATATTAACTTTTAAGATAGTGTTTTATAGCATATTCATTATTAATCATTAATTAATTATTTTATAAAATAGTTTTAAAAAAACAAAACAAAACAAATATGAGGTGTCATTTGCTTAAAAATATTTTCAAGGAACTTTCACTAAGTATTTACTTTTGGGTGATCCAGAATTGTTTTCATTTTCCATTTGTCTGCTGACCTAAAAAAAAAAAAAAACAACCAAACCTCCCTCCCCCAAACAACAAACCCCAAATACCTCATGCTTCCTTCTGATGCTGCTATTTCCTGATGCTCAAGTGACATATCAGATAGATGAGTATTCAGCTCTTTCATCTTTTTTTCATCCCATTCCCCAACAAGGTCTCATCTAATAAAATATTTCCTTATAATTTGTCTCCTAGTCTATGACTTTTTAGTATTGAATATAATCCCACTTTTACTATCCCAGCACTCAAGATGATCATTGTGATATTCTGATACTCTCTGATGGTAACAGTGGCTCCTTACCTTAATATCAGCTGTAAATTTCATTGTTACGTTTTGATTTTTCTAGTGGCAGAAAAAATATAAGAGAAAATGCAAATTAGTCCCAAATCTCATCCTTTGGGCATTTCTGCCTGTAATCTCTCTTGGCATGTTACTTTTGTGTTCACCATACAGTACTGGCACAGCCCCTTTAAACCAGAATCTTAAACATTCTACTGTTTTTCCTGGGTTTGGCTGGAGTGGAGTTCATTCTCTTCACAGTTGCCCAGTGTGGGGCTGTGTTTTGAGTTTGTGCAGTGCTGATGAGACAGGGATGTTCTGGTTATTGCTGAGCAGTGCTTACAGAGAGGCAAGGCCACCTCAGCTCCTCACACCACACTGCCAGTGAGGAGGCTGGGGATGCACAGGGAGTTGGGAAGGGGCACAGCCAGGCCAGCTGACCCCAGCTGACCCAAGGGACATTCCATTCCATTCCATTCCATTCCATTCCATTCCATTCCATATGGTGCCTGCTCAGCACTAAACCAGGGCAGAGGTGGCCAGGGTGCCACTGCTGAGTTCCTGGCTGAGCAATGATCAACTAGTGCTGAGCAATTGCTTTCATTTTCATTATTTGTCTTCCTTGGGTTTTATCTCTCTCTGTCTCTCTTTGTGATTTAGATTTTCACTACGATTTATTACTAATGTTGTTTTATTTCTGTTATTAAATTGTGCTAATCTCAACCCATGAGTTTTCTCACTTTTACCCTTTAAATCTTCTTGCCCCCATCTTGTTGGGAGAGATAGGGAGAGTAACCAAGTGGCTGTATGATTCTTAGTTGCCAGCTGGGGTTAAACCACGACAGTACTTTTATTCTAATTCCTGTATTCTTCCATTTACATCATCAAAGTAATCAAAGATGTTTTACTGAACATTAGATAGCTGAGGTCCCCCAGATTTCTTTTATCTAGGGAATTAGTCACAAAATAAACAAGAAGTGACATTGATCTACAATTACTAAGCATATGTTGCATTTTATTTCATTACCAGCTGTTTCTAATTTTGTCCCTTATGGTATTAAAACAACAACCAACCAACCAACAAAAAAAAAAAAAAAAAAACAAAAAAAAAAAAAAAAAAAAAAAAAAAAAAAAAAAAAAAAAAAAAAAAAAAAAAAAAAAAAAAAAAAAAAAACCAGCAAACAACCACACAATGTACATAATTCTTGAGATTCCTCTAAGCAAAACAAAACAAACTCCAGGGTAGAAGGAGTTGTCAATTAATCTCAGACTTCATATACAAAGGAAACAATCTGAAACAATGCATCCTTTTAAACATCCTTGATCTAAAAGCCAAGTGAGAGCATCAGCAGCTGCCACATCCTAATTTATATACCAAAACAAAAAAAACAAACAAATCCCATGGTAAATATGTACTAGCTAGTTGTGATACAGTTGACTTAGGTGTAAAGTTCGAAGACTTGCCAGAGAATATTCTACATCTAATATTATATTTAATAGATTCAGGACAAAAATAAACCACAATTAAGATGAGTCACTAAATAGAAAAGTTACTTGCAGTTAAACATTATATAAGATTTCAATAAAACCAGTATCATGAAGTTGAAAAAGTCATATATCAAATGAAAAAATATGGTGAGCTATTTGCAACTGAATGGGCTTTGCTTAAAGATTTGATTAAAAATTCTAATTAGTTTTGCACTTCATTATGAAAAAGTATCTAGACAATAAGTCATAAAACCATAGAATGGCTTGGGTTGGAAGGGGCCTCAAAGACCATCTAGTTCCAACACCCCTGAATTGGGTGAGAACACCTCCACCTCTCACTAGGGGAGGTTCCTGGAAGCCCCATCCAACCTTGCCTTGAACGCTGCCAGGGATGGGGCATCTACAACTTCTCTGGACAACCTGTTCCATTGCCTCACCAGCCTCACAGTAAAGAATTTTTTGATAATATCTAACCTAAACTTACTTACTTTCCATTTGAACCCATTTTCCCTTGTCCTGTCACTACATGTTTTTGTAAAAAGCCTCTCTCCATCTTCCTTGTAAACTGCCTCCAGATACTGGAGGCTGCGATCGCATAATCCCAAAGTCTTTTTTCCTCCAGAATGAACAAATATACTGTAAGATGTTGTGAAAAGTGGTAGGATAATAAGCCCTTTGAGATTAGCAAGTAATTAGCCATTCTGAGAATTGAATAACAAAACCCACATTGTCATTATTTCAGATGTAGAATCTCTTGCCCTACACTAGTTAGGAGTCAGGTTAGAAATTCAGTTCTCTCAGAACCCTACACCTTTTTTCCCCATCCATTAAGTATAAAGCACAGTCCTGTACTCTGTTGTGAACTATAGAATGGTCCAGATTACATTCGCTATCCGGATTCATTCCTATGCCTGAGCCACAGTCAGAAGAGACATTTGCCAGCTTAAAAGCATTATTTATCTAGATTTTCCCATTAGACTTGTTTCTGAGAAGATCCACTAGTCCTGCACTAACAGTGCTCAGGCACTGATATCATCTCAAGAAATCCCCCTGGGTGATTCTGGTCTTGGGTTGTTAATTTGGCTTATGGATGGATACCTATCTGTTAGAACTGTGGTAGATCAGTGATTTTCTGCCATCTGTAAACAGATGGATTGAAATTAGTTACTAATTGGGGCAAGGGACCTCAACACATTAAATATCCACCACCTGGGCCATGAAGTCATCTGCTATAAGATTGCAAAACCCTGGTGCTTCATAATGTCCATAGCTCTCGTAATGCCTAAAAATGGCTCAGAGTAATGTCTTCATAATATTTGCAGCTGGGAAGGATCCAAGTTTCAATCATTCTTTTGGCTGACAATGTTGACACAGGCTTCAAACCAGGCAGTGATTAAATCTTAGATTTCTGAGTTTGAAAACCCAATATTGCTTTGAGCTGCATTTTAAACTAGTAAGTATTCTTTCACCTCTTATGTAAGCAATCCACTTATAATAGCAGACCACTGTCTTGCAAGAAAAGCATTGCAATGGAATTATCTCAAACTGTCAGTGTCTGTTTTAACACTTGCAAACACGATCCCAAATGTCTGGGGGTGTCTCAAATATATATATTTTGCTACAAGCTTTAAGACTTATATCTTGGATTTGTTGCTAGAACTGGATGCTGTAACCATAGTGATTACCTTTCAGTTGCTAGACTTTGACTCTCCATGAAATGAAGAAGGAAAAGGCTTGGGGAGAGATTTAAACAGTTCACCCAATATTGAACTGACACCTACTGCTGAATCTACATTGATATTGTAGAAAATAGGTATCTTTATGACAAGCAATCTTTGAAGACAGAAATTTGAAGACAGAATACGATTAAAAGCTGACTGAAATCAGGATTAAAGAACAAGAATTCTTCCTGTAAATACAAAAAGGGAGAAATAAAGACACAGTTCTCACACAGAACACTAATCTTTAACATAACAGATATCCCCATCACAGAAAGGCTTTTCCCAAACATCAGGTTGGTGATACAGGAGAGGATATATGATAAAAAACAAGTGCTGGGCAGGAACTAAGATGTCTTAGTTGCTCCCCTGGAGTTGAGATATAAAAGCATTATCCATGTCATAAAAATGTGGCAGCTACCATTGCATCAGACCACAAATGATACCTATTAAGCCTACTGAACTTCATTTTGCTGTAGCGAAAACCAAGCTGTCCCATTCTGTCCTCTATGCATTCTCAGTAGGGTTCCATTACCTATATACATATTTCTTGCAGAAGCCACAGAGGTCTAACTCATCCGCAGCTATGTCACTGCTCAATATGCCAACATTTTTTGTCTGTTTTATTACATCTGTAATCTAGGAGAGACCCAAGAGTTAACATTCATCTGGCTGTCTTAGAACAAGAGGGCTGTCATGCTAAGACTTGGTTTCCATTTAAAGTCCTGTCTCCACTGTAACCAGCATTCAATACTATATAAAAAGGTTCAAGAATCCTCCAACATAGAGAAGTGGAACAATCTCCCCCCCGACATTGTTTTCATTCTGACCCACAAAAGGGAAGTTATTTTACCCTGAACCATGATAATTTATATTCCTCCCAAGATGTACTTACAACACACTTTCGTAAGCCTGTTTTAACAAGTGCAAATTAGGTGTCACTTCTATCACTAAAAATAGCAAACTGAAAAGCATACCAGAAGAGTAATTTATATCACTCAAATTATGAGAAATTATAGGAGATCTCCCTGCAACAACACTGGTGAATCCTGGAGATCTATTTCTGGTATTGTGCTCTAGGGTTCAGAGTGGTTGGAAAAGGTAGCAGGACTATGTGCTTCTGATGATCTGCTAACACCAATTGTTAGAGCAAGATGCTCAAGTCCCACAGCCTCTATCTGATTTTCTATCCTTTTCCAAAGAAAATGGACTATTGCATCTAAAAGTTTGCTATAGGGTATGTTAGAAAGTCACTTCAGTGAAAGAAATGTACTAGGGAGAGAGGAAAGAAAGGCTGAGGTGTCCCTTGTTGTTTCCTAAACTCCATTCTCCACTCCACTCATTAGCTCTATAATTACTGTCTGGGAAGAGTTGGTCTTCAGGGAACAGATGTTCATACTATCCTGAGATACCTTAAGATGTTGTAATTAGCTGAAAGCAAGCAGGAGGATAAATTATTTTTGTAGTTCAGTAAATTTATTACTATACCCTAACAGATCTAAAAGCCATTCCTATTATAAATAAGTGAAAAACTACAAAACCATTCAGATAAAACATATCCATGTGGAGAGTCCGATGACTAACGAGCACATTTATCTCTTAGCATTCAGTGTCTACTGATGCAAACCCATGGGTTCTGTAACTATTTAATCAAGGTTTGTGTGATTAAGTAAGGCAAATAACAGGAAAAATATGGAAAAAGTTCATTTTACTGAATCCATACTTGACTATCAGTCAATACCTGACTGTATCATAGTTGACTATGACTTGACTATCAGTCAATACCTGATATAGTCCATACCTGACTATATCATCAGGAACCTTTACTGAAGGCACTTGCAATATCGCTTCAAAGATTTTGTTTCTACATGGCATGGTTCTGCATCCTACTTAGTGCTGTAGCTTCACTTGTCTCATTGCCTGTGAGGGCCTTAATTCTGATTAGAAGCCACCAGCCAGAGCTATTTTATCATTCTGAAGATTACCAAGATTCACCGCCATTACCACAAAGAAGAAATTCATCCCATCATCTGCATTGTTGCTCATACCAGGAACAATGCATGACTTGGTCACCTCTGCTGTGCACCAAAACTTCCAAACAACTGATCTCCTGTCCCAGGAGTTCTCCCTGCTCAGTTTCTCACTATCACCCCCTTCTTGCCACAGACTCTTTGTAGGTAGCAAGAGGAAAAGAATTACATCTGTCCCATAGTTTACTCTTCTATAGGAGCAGTGCTTCACTAGTGTTCCATTTGTGTCCACAAACACCTCATTTATGAATTGTCTTCAGAAAAGCCAAGCCTTCTGGACCTCTACACTTCTTACTGCTCTGATAACAATGCCTATGATTAGCTCTGCAAGAAGTTAAACAAGTCCTACAAAAAGCTGTAGGTGAGAAAATACCACACTTCAGCTTTGAACAATAGTGTTACAGACCTAAGCTTCACAGTTTGGCCGGCTGCATGTAGAGTTTCTCTGGCTAAATACAAGTCTATTTTAGTGGAAAATTATTCTTACTACGCAGTAGAGGCATTAAGAAACAGAAAAGCAGTCATACTTGTAGAAGGAGGAATAAATGCATAGGAAAAACGCCTGTTTCACTACGAAAACACATTGAATTTCCATTCCTCTCTTGGACTGAAATTGTCCAATTTGCGAAACAGTGAAAACTTAACAGTAACAAACAGCAGTTTGCTTGCTTCTAAATGGAAAAATATTCATGAGGACTTTTAGTTGACACATTTAAGGCTTTACAATGACTCCAAAAATTAAAGCTTCAGAAGAAAATATTGCTTGGCCAACAACCTATGGATTTAGGATCCCTCAGCCCTCAATAGTCCCTCTAGCATATATTGTATCAGTTGCAATAAATTCAGAACACACCACACTTATGCCATCTGCATCAGTGATCATCAAGTACGGGTCACATAGATGTTTTAACTTTATCCTTCATAGTGGGACATAGCTGTCTCTAGAAAGCACCAAGGGAAGTGAAGCTGTGTGCAAAAGAACGGTAACGTGTACTTCTCCTGACCTTTCAAGATGGACCAAAAAATTAATATTTCAGAAGCACAGGGACATGTAAAAAAAACCCCAGACAACAACTCAACAAACCAACTCCATGATTCTGCCAGCAAGGTTCCATCTGCTCCTCTCAGAGGTCAGCATGCTGGACAAACTTCACAACAGCACCTCAACATTCTGTATAATCTCTATTTTTTTTTCCCCCAAATTAATAAACGAACAAACAGAGGCAAGGTAATACTGCAGGTTGCTGAGCTCCTGCAGTGTTTTAATACTGTGAAAATACTAATAAACTTACATAGCAAATATAAGAGAGTAGATAGGCTACTAGATGGCAACCCATGAGATGCTTGGGTGTCACAGTCATTTGAGAAGGGTTGGTGCAACCCTGGCAATAGAACTCAGCTGCTTCTGTCACTCTGACTTAAAACTGTAGAACAGTGTGTACAGCTACCAGACCTAGTCTCAGCTGTAGCCCCATGCCTAGCAGTACCCTGCTAACTCATTCTGGTTCACCCTGACCTCCTCTGACTAGAAAACATGAAAATTGCCTTGACTGAGGACAGTGGTACGTGTGTCCTGTGATCTTTCACAAGATCTTTTAATTTTTCCTGCCTCGTTCTTGGGACTGTAAATCCCACTCCAGAACTATAGTTTCACAGCTGCGCTGAGCTGCTCTGCAAAGCTGCTTTGGCTTTGTCCTTCACTCTTAGGAAGTGACTTTCTTAGGAAAGTTGTCCTTTCCTACCACAGAACTAATGCTTGGATAGCCATTGGTGGTAGAAACAGGATCAAGGAATTTACCAACATAAAAAAACCACCATGCAAAAATAGTAATGACAAAGTTCATCTCTAACTGGGATTCCTTCCACTTCCTAACTAGTTATTCAAATGTGTGCAGTCACACAGAAAGGGATGGAAGTAGCAGTTGTCTTGGGCTTCACTGAGGTGAAAGCCTTCTGAAACTTCAATCTCAGAAAGAGGTTTTACTTCCCTAAGCATTAAATCAAACTGATTTTGAGGTTTACTTTATTTATAAAGTCATTTACATGAAGACACTCTCCCAGATTTTCAGTATATTGGCACCAATCCAAATTTTCTGCACTAAGCTACTCAATTCCTCAGATAATTATTAATCCCATGTTCTCCTTAGTTACATATTTTGCAGGAAAGAGAGCCTGCACCTCTATATCCTAATCAGTACTCAAGAGTATTAATCAAATGCTTTCCAACTGACTGATGAGTTATTTGCTCTTTCTTGGTTTTTTTTTTTAACTTCTCCTAAAATGTCTACACATACTGCATGGTATTTTGAAATGTTGGCTCCCATGAGACTGGCAACAGCACTGCATTTGTAGGGTTTTAATCAGATTAATCATATTAAATTGGCCAGTGCCATTAGTTACCCAGTTGATTATGCTGTTAAAATAAAAATAGAACAAAGTCCTTTACTATCAACACTCTGCATTCTGCTCTGAGGATTTAGTGTCAACAATACATGCATTTAAAGGCAATCTGATTCCCTGCAAAAGCCAAAAGCAAATTTTCCATAGAGAGTCTACATCAGTGTTGTGTACTCACCAGCTGTGATGTTAGATTATCATGTAAGCAGCTTAATAATATTTAAATTATGTAGCTCATGAGAAATCGCATGAAGGGTTTTTCCTCAAGCTGCCTTTTGTTGAACCATCCCAGATGAAAAGCTAGTATTTACAGCACATTTGGTTTGCAGTGATCCCAAGATGACAGAATTCAGGATCTGGAGGACAGCTGAGACAGTGAGCAATGGAGTTAGGAGTCAGGACATCAGAACAGTAGAATTTGGCTTATTTGGGTAATTGCTAAGTAAAATTCCCCAGCAAGCAGTCATCAAGCAGAAAGAGATGAGGCTGATTTTTTAAGAAAACCAGGAACAATCCACTATGTCATGCAAGAAGACCAGAATTTCACCGCAGCAGAACTGCCAGGCTAAGACAGAAGCCTCTCCATGAGCTAAAACACAGAAGGGAGCATACAGGAGGAGGAAACAAGGCAACAGAGCTGGCAAGGAAACCAGCAAGAAGAATTACTGGTCAACTGGCTGGAAAGGAGAAGAAATGGAGCTGCCCTCTATGTGAGAAAACAGCTAGAATACTTGGAGCTCTGCCTTGGGATGGATCAGAAGCCAAACAGCAGTTTATGGATCAAGATTAGCAGCCAAACCAACACTGTTTGACCTTGTACTGAGGGTATCTACTGTAGATATCCTAACCAGGAAGAAAATGCAGATGAGACTTTCTTCCAACTGGAAGAAGTCTCTCGTGCACAGGTCCTGTTCCTCATGGGACACTAACCACTGCTGTATCTGGCAGAAGGATGATACAGGAAGGCTCAGGAAATCTAGGAGACTTCTTGAACACACTGATGCCAACTTCCTGGTAACTCACAAACTGACAAGAAAACATGATCTGCTAGACCTTGTAGTTACAAGAATAAAAAATTTGTCTGAGATAAGAAAGTCAGAGGCAGCCTTAGTTGCAATGACTATGAAATGGTAGAATTCAGGAATCTGAGAGGAAAGAAAAACAACAAAAAGCAGGATCACAACCCTGGATTTCAGGAGAGCATGACTCTGACTTTCATGTCTCAAATTCCCTTTCAATTTCAATGAGACCTTTCCAACCTAAATGAGTCTTTGATTCTGTGAGGCATAAAAATACTGCTTAGGATCCTAGTTGGACGTGACAGTAAAAAGAGACAGGGCACCAAGAAAGGCTTCTCTAGTTACATTAATTGTAAAACGAATATGCATACAACATGGGTCAAAAGGTAATTAGGAGTTCACTGATAATAATTTCAGAACTGCTGCCTGCCCTGGTGAAAAATGTGTCATCAAGGAGGTCTCTGGTGATATGAAAAACAACAAACATTATAGCCATCTCTAGGTCCAGCCAGGAAACTCAGAATTCAGCAGGTGGGAAACTCATGGATTAAGCAGCAGCTGAATACAAGCCACAAAGTGCACTTTCATTGTGTAGACTCTGTACTTAAAGTGACACTGGCAGGGATATGGGCAGCACAGAGGGAAATTATAACCCTCCTATATTCTGTAATGGTACAGCTGCACTTTTAGCAGTGTCTCCCATTTCTTTCCTGATACTGAGAAACTGAAAAGGATCTAGTGAAGAGCTATCAATGTGGCCAGGGCCTTGAGCAGATAACCTATCAGGAGAGACATGGGAACTTGCCTCGCTTCAGTTGGCAAGGAGGAAAGCCAAAGGAAAACCTCGTGGCAGCCTTCAATGTCCTGAAGGCAAGATTGCAGTAAAACCACTTTCAGTAGCGGCAGATGAAGTAACGAAGGGCGGCAACTACTAACTGCACAGAGGAAGGGTCAGAGCAGATGTCGGGAAAGATTTCTTACCGAAAAGGTAGTGCAGCACTGGAAGAGTCTGCCCACAGATGCTGTGGAATTCCCATTCTCGAAGGTCTTCAAGATTTGTTAGAGAAAGCAATATCTCAGCCTGAGACAGGGTCAGTGACAGTCCTGCTTCTGACAGGAGATTGGACTAGAAATTGCCAGAGGATTTTGCAACCAGCATGGCAGTAGTCTTCTAGTACTATGACAGTGTCACTAATACCCTTAGTGTTATCCACTCTAAGTGCAAAATACCTCTGTTTTGACTGTCATTATAGAGGAGAAATGTCATGATGTTCCTCTATCCCTAGTTTCCAAATACAGCACAAAATGTGTGTATTAGCCAGACCTATGATTTATGGGTTCGAATCCTGTAAAGCAGTTAGGGTGCCAAAAATATGCAGGAAAAATATCTCTGGCCACATAAGTCATCATAATCATGGCCATTTTATAGAATACTATTCAATTGTAAGCCTGATGAACAATGAAACAAAGTTGTCCTGAGCATTTAGGGGAAAAAAATAGTAGTGACATACAAAGCTACAAAGCAACCAACTAATTAAAAAAAAAACCAAACAAACAAACATAAAAAATCCACCAAAAATACCCATGCACCCCAAAAAAAACCCAGTAAGGTATACACAAGTTTAAAGATTTGGCAGCAGCTATGTAATTACTGTTTCTATTCCAGGTAGAGCCACTGACTCATCACATATCACTTTGACCTCCATCTGCTTTGCTCAAAACTAGAGAGACTTGATATAGTAGAATGACAGCTGAGAACCAGGCAGGAGGAATCAAATAGATTTCAATCACCAGACCCATAGAAGTAGAAATAACTCGTGCTCCTAAATGGATAAAAAATAAATTTTATAAATACATAAGGGCATTTTAAAAAAATCAGTTGCTGTTTTTATAAAGTTAGCCCAACCTCATACTAAGATATATGTGTCTTCCCTCCTACATTGTTAAGCATCTTCTGGAACTAAAGAGTCTAGCTGTGGTTGGCTGTCTTTATTTCTGATTTCTTACTTTTAAGTTTGGCTTAAGATAAGGCCCTGCTCAGCACAGAATTGAGGTTTGTGGGAATTTTCTTTTAGTTCACATGATCAGCTAGTTCATCCTGTGACTCCAATTCATTTTTACATTGCTGATACTCTCTTTTGTTTTCTTTAACTTTCTGTCCAGTTCCTATAAGATTTCTGGTTCTGTTAATGCTTATACAATAGGGCTCAAGACAAAAGTCAACAAACCTCTTCCATCTGCTCGTAAGATTGCAATCAGTTCAGCTTCACCTGCAGCACTGTGCACTGACACCACAAGGAATTCTACTGAACTCTTAGCACTGTGTCATCGTCCTTAGACACACAGCACACTCCGTAATGGTCTCATAGTTCACCCCTGCTGAGCTAGATAAAAATTACAAAGGAAAAAATAATCAAGTGCTTCAGCAACAACCATTGATAGAAAACAGGCTGCTTTCCAATTATCTCGTGTATAGGTAGCAATGGAAGTGGGGTTTAATTAATTCTTCACTCTTCTACAGTGTTTTTCCTTAGTGGGAACCTGAAAGTGCTGCACCCTCCCACCTACCTTTGTCTTAGTTTACTTTAGTCCTCACATCACATTCCATGTGATAGACCCTCAGAGCTCATCTATGCCCAAGTCATGAGTCAGTCCTCCAGTCAGTAGAGAGCCTTCTCCATATAGTCCACACAAGAATATGGGAGGTACAGTTTTCACCCAAATGCCCAGTCCTACTCCTTTGTATGTATGCTTCATCTCCAAGCTGGATAAAATATTTTAGAATGTCAGTTAAAGCTTAAATTTTTTTTTTCCCAGGAGTTTTCTCCACCTGTTTGCAGAGACAATGAGGACAGCACTTCCTGAGCACAAGGTCACAGTCCTCAAATGTCATTTCACCATTTCCTTTCATGCCTGCATGTGAACAGACAAGTTTTTGTAAAACTCAGAGGAGAAGGATGCTAAAATATTCTGGACTTCAGCACAAAGCAGCATCTAATACTAGAACAGCTTTTTATTGTAGTTGTCAATACTTGGTCTTGAGCATTAATTTGAGTCCTCAGACACAGATAGAGAGGTATGGGCTACCTGGACAAGTTGGGTTTGTTTGGGGGCTCTTAGCAAAAACTTGGTTTTAGCTGTGTCACAGAGAGAAATGTCTGAGAGAAAACATGTTTTCCCTTACTGCTGTCTACATTTGCTCTTAAAATATGTAGGCTTTTATTAACGTATGTTAGTCTGTGGGCTACTTGGCAGTAAGAAACTTTTCTGTTCCTTTGTTTTCTCTTCAGTTGTTCTTTCTGAAACACCAAGTGCCCTCACTGGAGCCAAAGTATCAAGGACACTGTTACTTGCTGCCTGTAAAAAATATATGAACACGCTGAATATAGTTACTGTACATGCCACTACATTTTTATTTCTTTACTCCAGCATTCATTACCATGACATCTTACTTAAGTGTGCACATCTCCTTTGCCATATTTCTCCTGTTCTCCACTCCTCCCCCTCATGCATCTTTATGACAGTATTACCCTCTATACAAAAAAACCCAAAAAAAACCAGCTAGCAGCTTCAAAAGCAAAATCAAATATCATAGGAGTACATACCATTGCTTGTTTCCTGCTAAAAGAGTTGTTTGATCTTTCCAGGAATATGAATCATGCCATGGACATGTTCTGATTCTTTTGTTGGCAACATAGTCACTTAAGACAGACATGGTATTAAATTTGAACTGTGAAAAATGTTCCACTGGTGGATCTCACTGCTATCCCAGACAGTGGGTTATTTGACTGGAAGTTTGAGAATGGTCCAGTAGCTTTACACCTTTCTTAAAGGAGCTTCCAGCTTGCAGTGATGATAACAGTAACTCATTTCTAAGCCTACATTACCTGCTGTCTTACTTTCCTATTAAATTTTGGCAGGTCCACTTCTAATCAAAGTGATCCATATTAGTTTTAGTAACATCATCTCTCTTCCTATAAAAACAGAAAATGGCACATTCAAGCCTTTCAGGTTAGCAAAGCTCAAATAAGAGGGAAAAAAGCAGCAAAGGACAAGGCAGTGGGTTATTGTTTTGAAGTTTAGAAGCCCTTATTCTTCTCCCCAGGAGGCAAAACAGAACACACAAGATAAAATTGGGATTTTACCCTCCTCTGTATTAAATAATACAAAAACAGTGGAATACAACTGTCACAACAACCTATTTAAAAGTCAGAAGCATTTATTACTGCTTCTGCTAAGTCTTACTACTAAAACACTGAACAAAATGCAACAAAATACATAGTTTATGATTGCAAATGAGAAATGTTTTGCTTTGCTTTTCCAGTAATGATTGGATGTAATTCTTATCCCATTGCAGTTCAGGGGACTTCTGCTTTGACTTCAAGGAGTAATACTGGGTCCCAATACAGTAATGCCTTGGCTTCTAACATTATTATGAGTCTAATCCTGTTCTTGACTGTGCTTTGAGCAATAAAGAACATCATCATTACAGCTGTATGGATTCCTGCTAGATTTTTGCTTCTTTCTGTAAGACCCAACTGTGATGCCACATACATAATTGTGAAATTATAAATGCCAACACTTTCCTGAAGAATTAACAGCACATTTGAACACCAGAAAGGCAAGGCTCTTTATTAGCAACTGGAGCTACCAACTGGATCAAACAAAATTAAAAAATCACAGAATCATTTAGGTTGGAAAAGACCTCTGAGGTCACGTTGTCTAACCTTTGCCTTTGATCATCAACTTGTCAACCAGACCAAGGCACTAAGTGCCACATCTGGTTGCTTCTTCAACACCTCCAGGGAGGGTGACCCCACCACCTCCTTGCACAGTCCTTTCCAATGTTAACCATTTCTGTGAAGAAATTCCTCCTGATGTCCAAACTGAACCTCCATGGTTCTTCCCATGTTGCTCATTGCCTGGGTGAAAACTTCCTTTCAGGTAGTTGTAGAGAAAGAGATAAGGTCCCACCAAGCCTCCTTTTCTCTGGATTAAACAACCCCAGTTCCCTCAGCTGCTCCTCATATGACTTACACCCCAGACCCTTCAATAGCCTTGTTGCTCTTCTCTGGAAATGCTCCAGCACCTCCATGTCTTTCTTGCTGTGAGGGGCTTAAAAGTGAACACAGCATTTGAGGTGCAGCCTCACCAGCTGAGTACAGGGGGATAATCACTGTCCTGGTTCTGCTGGCCACACTATTCTTGATACAGGCCAGGGTGCCACTGGCCTTCTTGGCCACCTGGGAACAGCTGGGTCAGGTTCAGCTGCTGTCATCCAGCACCCCCAGGTCCTTTTCTGCTGGGCCACTTTCCAACCACTCTGCCCCCAGCCTGTAGCACTGCCTGGGGCTGTTTAACCAAAGGATAGGACCTGACACTTGGCCTACACAACTTTTTCTCCTGTAGAAGTCTCACATCTATAAATGATCTGTAATTTTCTGGTGGCAAACATGATTTCTGCAAAACTAAAGTTTGCTGTGTGAAAATTCTGATCCTGTTAAAGAACACCAAACAGCTTCTGTGTGGAAAATAGAAGGGTTTTATCCTATTGTCCTGGAGTCCTAGCTTTCTCTTCCATTTTCCCTGTCAGAAGTGTCGCTCACAAGAACCATGGCCTCCTGTGAACCAGGCCAGGGAATACTGATTAATTTGAGTGCATGCTCTTTCTCCCCTCTTCCC
>WBNO01027517.1:0-49701 GCA_013400575.1 Peucedramus taeniatus | reverse complement strand
CACGGGTTTTTCTTTAGTATCCTTTCAATATCTCTTTTATATAATGTCTCTTTAATATAATATTAATATGTAATATAGTATAATTTAATAAAACAATTCTTCAACATTCTGAATCATGGAGTCAAATACCAATCATTCCCAGATGTGGGGTCACCTTACATTTGATGGGTTCTAAAAGTAAATAATAAAGAATCACCATAAATATTTCCATAGAACAATTTTAAGAAAAAAAAAACACTGGACATACTTAGCCATTTTGCTATTTTTTCTGAGTTGTCTACTTAAATTTCAACCTCTTACTCAACGCTATGTGAAACTGAGAAAACGATACCTAAATCTCAAATACTTGTATAATCCAATTTTTTAGATTAACTTTATTTATATCTAGTTGGCTATTATTGTGTTGAATTAAAAGAGAAAAACAGAAATACAGACTAAAATTACAGAACTTCCCCTAAAGAGAATAATTGGATTTTAAACTCTTCTCAGTTAAAAGTATATTGAGTGTCTTTGGACTAGGAGAGAAGAGAGTTTCTAATAAAAGCAATACTATTTTCAGTGCTCTAGTAATTTTAACAATTGTTTATTTTGTTCTTAGCTAATTTAAGCAAACCCTTCCCAGAAAGACACACTATATTCTTGAAAAGCCAGATGGCTCCTGCGTACCCCAGAGCAACATAACCCTTACATCAATTATTAACATCACTATCTCCTCTTTTGTCTGTCAAAGCCAACCCAAAATAAAGTCAGGCATAGGGATTAAATTTTGTTAAAGGATGTAGTCTTATTCTACTGGATAGGACTCTAATCACAACAAATAAAATTTTGATTTTCTGAATCTTAAACTGTTTCTATATTTCAGTGTAGGATCTGAGAGTGGATATTAAAAAAACCCGCAAAACAAGCTACACATTGATGTACTTGCTTAGGACTTGCCTTTTCAGATTCTAAAATTCTGTATTCCTTGCTTCTTGGTATTTGTGTTTCAGCAAGGAACATGAAGCCTGCCTCCTTTTAATACTTTTTTTCAATATGAATGAATACTACCTCCTGAAATATGAAATTCTTGGGCCTTTTACCCCTGATCTGAGAATCTCCAGACATCTGAACACACATTTCTGAACAAGTAGTTTGTATTCAGAGTTAAATACTTTAATATCTAAGGTCACAATAAGATTTTAAACAACTAAAATCTACTAGGTAACTTGTGAAACACGGAGAAGCTCAAATGTATCAATCCATGGTACCAAAACATCTTCAAGTCTTCAATTAGTTGTTTTTCTTTAAGCCATTCCAAAGTCACAACTCTACAAACACTGTGAGGAGTTTAGAGGTTCTGAAGTCATCCTTCCAGATTCCATTTTTATAGCTGGACCAGTAGCTTTCAAGTATTGAAAAATAATATTCATAGTGTTAAATGTTATTTTGCCTATATTTGTAATGCTCAAATGATAGCCCTGAACAGTTTTTCTGAATACTGGCTTGTTCTATTCCTGACTACCTCTACCGATTTGTGGTCCAGATATGACTTGTGTTGAATCTAATTCCAAATTGTTCCCTTTATTTTTTTCTTTTCCGTTTTTTCTTCCTCCTTTTTTTCTTCATTTTTCAGTAACATAACACATTTATTCATCTGAACTGTAATCACGTAAAACATTCTCTTTAGTGTGTTTTGAGGAAATTACAAGCCCGGAAAACAGTTATTTTTAATTGTGGTAGTAGTCTCTCACTGCATAAGGTTATAACACAAAATCCATTAGAAATACTCAAATATTGGCCCTATAATGTATTGATACCTGATGAAAACACAATTGTTTTGCTTAGCATTAAGAAATGGAAGCTGAAAACTTTTATCACTGTGTCATGGAAAGTATGCAGTATTAAAATTACATTTATAAAACCAATGTGCTGGGAGAGGACAAAGTTTAAGAAGTTCATGCTTCAAATATAAAATACTTTCATAGGATCATGGAATCATTTAGGTTTGAAAAGACCTCTAAGATCATTGAAGTCAGCTGTTAACACAACACTGCCAAGTCCACCACTAAATCATGTCCATTTTACACATCTTTTAAATACCTCCAGGAACGGTGACTTCATTCCCAGGGCATCCTCTTCCAGTATTGGACGACCCTTTCAGTGAAGAAAATTTTCCTAATATCTAATTTAAACCTTTAGTGCAGAATATTCAGTGATTCTGTGACTTAGCTTGAGGCCATTTCTTATTGTCCTGTAAGAAGAGACAGAACCCCACCTTGCTAACACCTCCTTTCAGGTAGTTGTAGAATGATAAAATCTTCCCTCATCCTCCTTTTCTCCAGACTAAACAACCTCAGCTCCCACAGCTGTCCTCACAAGACTTGTGCCCAAGCCCCTTCATAGCCCTTTTCTGGACTTGCTCCAGCACCTCAATGTCTTTCTTGTGGTGAGCGGTCCAGAACTGGACACAGCACTCAGGGTGTGGCCTTATTAGTGCTGGGAACAGAGGACAATCACTGTCCTGGTCCTGCTGGCCACACTATTGCTGATACAGGCCAGGATGTCACTGGCCTTCTTGGCCACCTGGGCACACACTGGCTCATGTTCAGACTGTCAACCAGCATACCCAGGTCCTTTCCACGGCAGCTTTCCAGTCACTCTGCCCCAGTCAGTGTTACATGCTGTCATTGAGACTCAATGCAGGACCCAGCACTTAGCCCTATTAAACCTCTGGCCACTCTGAGAAGGGATTCAAAGGAATTTTAAAAAATCAAACCAAACCAAACCAAATTAAGACTACAAACAACATTTCACACTGTGCCATAGATAGTATTTAATCTAGTGCAGCTCCTTCAGTGTTTAATAGCATTTTGTTCAGTGTTTTATCCCTTGCCATTAATTTGCTTTGAACAGCCTTTGAAAACCAGACATGATTTCACTTGTGCTACAAATTAATGTCACAGAATTTACAATATTCTTTCTCTTTATGTCTATGGAATAAGCTAAAGTGATGACTCCCTTACCAGGAATAGACACAAACATACATTATGATACATGAACAAGAATAAAAACATCTCTTTATTTGCTAGCTGTATGTATCTATGTACTGGTTTTGAGGCAAAGAAAAGGCAAGTATATTGAATGTGGCTGAGGTGGAGCTGTTTTTCACCAGAGGAGCCTTCCTAGGGCGGTTCTTTGGATTGGTTGCTGGAAAGGTGTTGGCAGCAACACCAACGGCTTCTGCTGAGCAGCACTGGCACAGTATCAGTGCTGTCTCCCAAACATTGTGTCCTGCTTCCATAAACGGGTGGGCAGGATCTTGGGAGAGGACACAACTAGGACAGCTGACACAAATTGACCAAAGGGATATTCTATACCATATGATGTTGGTTCAGGTGTAAAGGCTAAGAAAAGTAGGAAGAAGCAGGGCACTTGTTTAAAATCTTTGCCTTCCAGAATGACCAATACAGATGTGGAAGCCCTGTTTCACAGGAAGTGGCTGTACAGTGCTGGCTAATGAGAAGTAGTGAATTTTTTTTCTTTTTCTACTGCATGTTCAACCTTTCACTTTTGCTTTTGTAAACTGCTATATCCCAACCCGTGAGTTGTTTTCCACCTTATTTTCTCTCCCCTGTCCAGCTGAGAAGGGGGAGTGAGAACAGCTTTTTGGGCACCTGGCAACCAGACAAGTTCAACCCCCCATATCAAGAAGAGAAAAAAACAAGATTTAAACTATAACCAAATTTCAAATCCTTTTCCAAATTATCATAATTACTTGTAATGGTATGTTTAGGAATCACGTTAACCAATTCTGTTAGACAGAATATTTCTATGTTTACATTTAGAGAAGTGAATCTCACATTCTCATACATACATATATTTATAACAAAAATGCTTAATATAGACTTCTTGATAATCATTCCCTGAATGGCTTCATGACTGTATGGTGCACAAAGTGGACTATTAACCAATGATGTCATTTTAGAAATACCTTTTTGTCAACTTACATTTGAGAAGAAATGATGGAACCTATCTGAACTAACACAGAGATCTATTTGGTGAATTACTTTTATAAATCCAGTCTTCCTAGGTGTTAATAAAAATGAAGATAGAATTTAGAGGACATCTTGCCTCATGTTACAGTAATTCAAAATGTCTTACATGAAACAAGCAAGAGACCTTGTTGCTTCTGCATTAATGTTAACAAAATGTAAGAAAGCTTAAATGTAGCTTGTGTAGAGTAAGATGGACCTCTGGTCCAAGCCTTAAATAGCTACTGTAGAGATCATGGCAGGACTTCTATCATATTACTAAGTTATCTATTACCAGCAAAGACCGTCCATAGCAAGGAAGGATTTCTGGGAGACATTTGGTCTTAGAAGATCAGTTCTTCTCCAGCATTTGCATATACGAGAGGACAAAACTAAATTGTATGAACTGGCTTAATATTATATACTTAACATCCATACTTTTAGGCGTGGATAGCCAATTCCAGATTGAACCAAAGAGCTTGTCAACGGCTAAGAAATGTGAACAATCAGAGACCCACTGCTTCAACTCACTCCTTGGCACCTAAGTCTTTATCAGGACTTAGGAAATAAGATACAAAAAAGGCAATTCTTATTCTCAAAAGATAACGACCTTCTCTGACAAAACAGGATGGTTCTGGAAATAAAAATAAAATGCAAAGCTTAATTCGTCTTCCAAAAAGGTAACAGAAATGTTACTAAGAAAAAAGCATACATTAACTTAACCAATGCTACTGCAGGAACTTAGTTAATAGAATTTTCAATTTTTGGAATCAAAAAGAAGAAAAACTTAATAGTTTATTTTTGGTTCCTTTTCCTTTCTATATTTTCACTTTTTTAAATTCTGGGTAAGATTAAACTAAGCATTGACTACTAATTCTAGATTTTCATTAAGGTATTAATTAATATTCCAGGATAAATTACAAAGAATGCTAAGAATCAAACTCATAAACCTTAAGAATTAATTTGAAATAGAAATTAAAGGTCTCAGAATATTAGTAAGTGAGGTACTGGACAGATAAATTCTTCCATGTGCAGCTCTGGAAGCAGGAGATGTTTTATCACTAGTCCTCCACTGGCAACAATCACCTCTGTTGTTTTGGCACTGGTAGGTACAAAATTCTGTGTCAGTAAAGAAAAACTAGGCAGTAATTGGGCAGAAAATCGCTGGGACTGACCAAATGGTGATGCATATGGTGGAGCTATGAAAAACAAGGATTACTTGTGCTGAGGGAGATGGATTGTTTAATTTATTAGATACCATCTGGGACAGCAACAAGCAGCAGTTCCCTACCTCCTATCTCTTCACAGTAAGAAGAGCAGGACACCCAGTTCTCTGGCATTCTCCCCTGCTTGTAGTTGTAAATATCTCTCCCTTCCTCCCTCTCTTTTAGAATAGAATCAGCAATTTGACACTATGTGGACCACTGTCCTCATTTTAAGTAAAAAAAAAAATTGATTGCAAAAACAATAGTTTGAGAGACTGTAATGATCACTGACTTGAGACATTTTAGGAGTATGTGTGGAGAAAAGGGCAGGTCAAGTCTTGCCCTGGTGAGGCAATGCACTGCTCCATACAGCACCCCCCATCCTGGGACTGTATCCAAGCCCTGCAGTGGCCACCAATCCCTGTCATGCTGGAGGCATTTCTCCACGTCTCACCTCTGAAGCCCCTAACCCAGCTTTTGAGTGGCCAAATAACCAGAAGTCTCACCTGGGGGAAGGGGCCAGGAAAGTCAAAGGATATCTAAGCCAGAGCATGAGATGAGAACATTGTCTTGACTGTATGTCCCTAGCATCTTATATCAGCTGGAACACTGCTGAACCAAGAGTGGTGGCTCTCTTTGTTCTTTCCTTTATTTCTTCTCTCTTTCTTCTTCTTCTAATTTCTTCTTCTTGAAGTTTGAATAGCCTAAAGTTGGATGGGCTGCAATTTAAGTCAGTGCTTTGTGAAATGCTTTATATTGATTGAATGTTGTGCTAAACTTTTTTCCAAAATTCTCTGATTTGCCAGTAAAGTTTTTTGTTGTTTTGATCTCTTGAGGAATAATTTGTAGATATTTTCTCCCATGCATCTGGCTCAGTGTGCATAAAAGAATCTTAAACCCTTTTAAGAGACTCATTGAGTAAGCTCTGGAGTCTTACAAATACCAATCAACTTTAAGTTGTAAGATGTGAGTTCTTCAGACAAAATGGGTATTACTAGATACACATATTAAATTGTGAAGTCCTTTTGAACCTGGCTAACTTTAACAGGTTAAGAAATGTTTAAATGATCCACTCTATCAGCAGTAGTGGTAAGGAAATATTTCAGTAAAAGTGGTGGGTTGACCCTGCCTGGATGTCAGGGGTGAACTGATGCTGGTCTGTCACTCTCCTACTCATCTAAAAAAGGGAGAAGAAAAATAATTTGTGACTTGTGGGTTGAGATAGCAACAGGGATGGATCAATCACTGATTATTGTCACAGGTAAAGCAGACATGACTTAGAGAAATTGGTTTAAATTAGTACTAATCAAATCAGCATAGGATAATGAAAACTAAAACCAATTGTTAAAATTTCCTCCACCCCTCCCTGCTTCCTGGGCTCAAATTCACTCTCAGTTTTCTCTACCTCCTTCCCCTAAAGCCCAGGGAGGTGGGAAATGGGGGTTGCAGTCAGTTTATCACATTTTGTCTCTGCCACTCCTTCCTTTTCATGTTCTTCCCTTTCTCCATTATGGGGGCGAATCCCATGGGAGAGGTTGACAATGAGATTCTCCAACATGAGTCCTTCAAATGGGCTATAGTTCTTCAGGAACTGCCCCAACATGGATCCCTTCCATGGGGTGCATTCCTTCAGGAACAGACTGCTCCAGCACTGGGCACTTGTGGGGTCACAAGTCCTGTCAGTAAACCTGCTCCAGTGTGGGCTTCCTGTGGAACTCTTGCACAGGTAAGGTGAGAATTGCACTGAAGCAAAGGACAAGAGTGAATACAGTCATCTGTCTCTGACAGCCTTGAAATATTCTCTGCCGGAACTTTTGTCCTGGGGGAATGGTGCTGTTGTTGCTGGACAGCTTAAGTCAAACATCTCACGACGTTATAAGCAGCAGACCTCAGTGAGACCTTTGGAACCTGAGCAACAGCAGGCTGCAAGCAGAGTCCCCCTCTCAGTAGAACATGTTTCAGAGCATGTGTGATTACATTTAAATACACTACAGAAAGTATAGCATAAATATTGCACTCTCAGATCTATAATTAAATCACTGTTACAGTTTCAGTAAATTCGATTGAATTATTTTATAGATCTTAAATTAATCAATTGGTTAAATGCTGCTAACACCTTCAGACATAAACCATTGATCAGGTCTGAGGCTAAATTCACAAGGGTGTCCTTATGACTCAACAGAAGGGTCTCCATTGCCTCTTTTCACTGTGGCCATTTTCCATCCTTACCTGTTTAAGTCCTGGGTTTTGTGTAGTTAATTCTAAATTGGTTATAATTTTATTTTGTACGCTTCATCCATTGTAGAGTAATGGAGATTTAAAATCTAAAATTTATGTGCTTTTTATTAAGGCATCCTCATTTTTTATTCAAAAGAAAGACATTTTTTTAATGCAAATTTAAGGGAAAGTTAAGAAAACTGTCTCTTCACCATGTTTATTGAAAAAAGCACCTAAAATATCACTAATGAAAGGCTAATAACATGTGTAACATAGCCATCCATTTGGTAAATCTTAAATATTCAATTAAGTTTGAAATATGTCCGTTAACATCAATTGAATGGTCTAGGCTGGTTGTTCCCAATGCTTTTTTAACTGAAAGTAATTTAAAACTTAGAGAAACTTTTGAGTCCTGATCTAAATCACTTCTGCTTAAATTAAAGGCATTTCCTGAGAATTTATGGATCATGTTAAGAAAATCAAAGCTCAGTTGAATTTGAAGCTTGCAAGGGATAGGAAGGATATCAAGAGCATATTTTACCACTTTGTTAATGTGAAAGGGCCAAATAAAGGACATGTAGGATCACTGCAGAAAGGGTTGGGTGTATTTAGTGGCAGTGGGCGCAGTAGAGCTTTGACTCATTCTTCACCAAGGCCTGAGTGATTAGTTGCAGGGTTCAGGGAGAAGGGGAGCAACCAGAAGTGGATGGGGATGGAGTCACAGTTTACTTGAGACAACTAGACCTGTACAATTCCCAGCAATCCCAGCAAAGGGATGCATCAAAGAATGCTAAGAGAGTTGTCAGAGTTCCTTGTGAGGCAGCTTTCTACCATCTTTCAAAGGTGTTGGATACTAGGCAAGATCCAGGCACCAGAAATGTTGGTAAGTGTGGAAACCACCCCCTGTAACTGACATTCCTTAAAACACTGAATAACATTAATAGCTTTTGCAGAACATTTTTTCATCTGAAGATCTGAAAGTTATTTATATTGGACTAGACATAGTCCTGAGCTTCTTGGTCTCATGTCAGAGCTGACCCTTTGCTTTGAGCAGAAGATTGTACTCAAGATCTCCCAAGGTCCTTTCTTACCAGTACACATTGGTGAGCCTATGATTTTTAAACATACATAGTGGACAGCTTTCATTATTTCAGAAGTACCTACTTTATTTTTTCCTTTTTTTTTTTTTTAATTTTTTTTTAATTTTTTGTGTTTGCATGTAATTTCAGGTTTCCGTTAAAAACACAGTACAGTTACAGGTAACTTAGAATAACCAACTAACTCGGTAAGAGTTGATGGAGAAAAAAGGTACAACCAAAACAAGATGTTGGGACCAGCATTACAAATCCTTTCTGAAGTCCTGAACAGCATTAATATGAACATAAGAGTAGGAATTCATAAAAAGAAGCAGCAATGTACATTTTGTTGCCCTGTAATTGCACAGTTTACTTAAATTGCAACAGGCCCTTTTGACTAGTGAAGCAATGTCTTGCGTGACTTGGATTTGTCATTTATGATGCTAGAAAAATTGAGTTCCTTTTTCAAAGATATTTTAGACTTATTGCAGAAAGTACATTAGAAGGCTGGACTATTGTGTACAATAATATTTTTCTTCAAAGTATTTGTTTTCCAGAAACACACATAATCAAGAATGCATATATTTAGCACACAGTTTGTGGGAATGGCAAATGGGACGTTTATACCGTCTGAAATGCTTTTGCAGAAGATAGAGAATCCTAGGAATCGGAAATATTCTGCTCAAAAGTAAAAGCAAAATAATATATATATTTTTTTTAGCAGATAGTTTTTTAGCAGATGTTGATTTTTCAAGTGGCATTGTGTAAAATTACTATTTGAAAAGAGTTCAGCTTCAGACATGCACATATCAAATATCTAAGCTCCTGCTATGATCACTATGAGCTATTAAGTTGACCTATATTATACTTTGAACCCAGTTAGCTGTGGCAGGAGTCAATTCTTTAAACAATGTTTCCTAAGGCAATTTTAGATGTCCTAATTTACTCCATCTGCCCTCTTACTCCTGCTCCAGAAGATCCCAGGTAAACTGGCTCCTCTGCTGTATCTGCCAGCTCCATATGATTGCACTGAATAACCTAAAGTGCCTCAGAAAATAATATTCAACATCTGAACTTAGGCAACTGAATCTCCCAATTTAACTTACTAACTCACTCTATATACAATCTAGTGATTTTAATGGAAATTTAATCTAATTAATATGCTGGTGACTGAAACAAGAGATTATTTGAATAACCTGTGACAGATGAGCATGAGTAGGGAGTTGACATACTTGAATTCTGGTCAAAGTTCCACTGGACCCTGCTGTAAAGCCTTTATTTCTGTTTCTTTTTCATTTTGAAGAAGATAGTGAGACTCAGCTTCTTTTATTTAGCACTCTCAGGTCTTCAGATGAAAAAAAATTAATAAGAATTACTAAAATTATTCAGTCGTTCCCTAGGGATGCCAAGTAATGACAAATTCTTCCATTAATGAAGTTGTTATCAGCTATAGTCAGTAGGAAAATAAAAGTGTAGGTTATCTTTATATCAGTTATTTCAAAGGAATTGTTCCAAAATTTTAGGTTACAGTGCTTATACTCTGACCTTGGTGTGTACAAGTTTAACCAAACCAAGTAGCACTTTCTGCAAAACAATGTGACATTATTACACATCAGTGTTTCTATACAGCTATCATCAGTCTGCTAGTTATTTTATTCCTTCTATCTCAAGTTAGAGATATTTGTGCTTGGTAGTTTGAAACAGCATGAGAACTGGAAGAGAAACATCCATTTTGATACTTCAGAATGTAAGTATGCCTCTGAAAACACACACGTACACACTCATGCATATTTTTTTTCCTAAAAACTATAAACATTTTTTTTCTAACTGAACAAACTATTTGAGATTATTAATAGAAGAAAATATACAATCAGATAAATTTTGCCTACAGCAGAGAAACGGCATACAGCTCAAAAATTTATTTCTTTTCTTTTAAGTATTTTTTTAATATCTATTCATATTCATGTTTCATAGAAGTGGAAAAGTTATCATCTTACTGTCATTCAATCTGCCCTTCTGTACTTATGTTAGTGATGGTTTGTGTGCCATTCCAAAAAATCTGGTAATGTACTCTAAATGTGTTGAAAAATAAATCAGAAGGAAAGGCCAGATAATTTTATATGACACCTCACTGCTGTGTTTATTCTGATAATGAGATATATGTTGAGAGATGGGAAAACTCTTCCTGTTCATGTTTTGCTAATTAAAATAAAAAATTAAACTAGAGGTTTTAGGTATAAATTCAGACAAGTAAATGTGTTATGAACAATAATGCCCTTACCCTTGTAAAATTATCTCTTTTTTTTCTTATATGTTCAATTTCTTACACTTTCTGCCCTTTTTCTTTTGTCCTTATAACTCCTTGATTCCTTATTTAAGTTTAGCTGTTCAGTGTACATTCCAAGGGTTGGTTGGGTTTTTTTTTTCTTCCCTATCTTCAAATGCCTGAAGCCTTTTTAAGGTAAATCCTCTTAGTTCAGCATTGCTATGGCAGCTGAAAGCATGACAAGTCTTTAATTACAGCTGTCTCCATTGTACCTTTTACATATGTTTTTAATTTCTCAGGCATTTCCCTTTTAATGCTATTTAGTTATTCCATTATTGCTGCTAATTTTATTCATTTGAGAAGCCATTAAGAAATACTAAGCTAATTAAATGAGATGGATTTCTGTGGTAAAGGAGATTTATTTTTTTTCTTTGTGAGGGTGGAAGAAAAGAGGAAGATTAAAGAAATTAATCTGTGTATTTTTAACATTATTGAAGGAACAGTACTGAATATATATTTATGAAAAATATTGTTTCTTAGTGATGAGAAGAGTGGTCTAATACTCATAGATGAGATTTTGATTTGTTTGCCAGACTGCCTTGGGCAAGGTACCTCACCTTAATATATGTCTTTCTTCATGTCTGTTAAATCAATGTTTTTTCAATGGCTCAAGAGTTTTAGTTGTTTTTAGCTAAATTGTGATAATTTTTCACAATGGAATTTAAATTTTAAAGAAACTACCAATGCATCTACTCAGATCACAAATTCTGAGAATTTGTTTGGATCCTGATAGGTACATAAATTTACATGTAGATTTGATTACTAGAGGAAATTCAGCTTCCAGAAGCAAAAGAAGTGCTATTTTTTTCAGTACTGCAGTTTAATAAAGTTCATGAAATCCAAGATTCCCATTATATGACAAAGCATTCAACAAAATTATTTTTCTCACTGCCTATTTTTCAGATGATGACTGGTAACACTATATGTAAGAAATATAGATGCATGAAGCATCCACTACTTTTCTGGAATGATGGAGTAATTATAAAATGGAGTGAGAAGGTAATTGAATTATCATTTTAAACATTAAGCTAAAATGATCTAAAATTTAGTGTCTTGTTATTTGATAAAACATCAAAGTAAATTCTACAAATTTTGCACTGGAGTCCTCTGCAACTGTGAATATACACATAAATCTATGTCTAAAATAAGTTCTGTGCCACCATAGGGACCTTAAAGTAGCAAATCAGTTTCAAAAACCTGTTCTTCCATCTCAGGAAACATGTTTTATAAACTTTTTGAGGGGAAAACAAACAAACAAACAAACAAAAAAGTAAATAAATGATCTGCAAAAATAAGCACTCTCTAAAGATACTTAAAACAAATAAGAAATTGTGTATGTTTCTAATAAGAAATGATGGTAGTTGAACACTTTTAACTTCAATAATTCTATCTAGCTTTGTACTGTCAACTTGACAACAAGTACTCCTATTAAATATATTATTAGCAGGGTTTTTACAAGCTTTCTCCTTCAAATTAAACTCAATTACCTTGAGATCTCCTCTTTATACCCATTGAATTCTCATTAGAACTTCAACAAACATTAGACAAATTTCAAATCAATGCCGAGTCAATTGCTTTGCTTAGAAAACATCAGGAGAGTCAACTTGTCTATATATTTAATAGAAGGTCATGCAATTAATTGAAGGGGAAATAGGTAGGTGGAAATAAGAGTATGTAGAATCCTTTCCAGAAGCAAAGTTCTTAATAAATTATTTACTTCTATTAGTTGAGGCAGTGGTGACAATACTAGAACAAAATGAAACCATAAATCTGTCTACTAGTGGTGACTATAAAACTTTGCAAGCACAGACTCAACTGTTTTAATAGTCACTAGTAATATTTCAAAATCAGGGAATGAAAAGATTAGGGAAGGGGATTTGCTTCAGAAACCTTAATCTGATCATCATTTTTGTATTAATTCCTATACCACCTTTACTTGCATGAACTTTTCCCATTACACTCATGACAAGGATAAAGTTCCATTGAAAAGCAGCTCCTCAATTCTCTTGCTTTTCCAGTATTAAATGCATTGTTGCAGGTTTTACTTACCTTATGCTAATCTAGAGCTGTTCTAAATTCAAAATTATTATTTCACAGGTAATAAAAGTTCCTCTTTTCCTTTTATTACAACAGTATGGGAATACTCTGTTATTTGGCAGCATATATTGTGGCTACATTACCCTGGAAGAGGTATTACTACTCTGATTTTATGGAGCTTGAAGACAAAGCCAACAGCATTATCTTCAACTGCCCAATTTTAAAATGCTATGATGTTTTTTCAGACCATTTTGTATGTAGTATTCTACATATTCCAAGTGCATTTACTCAGCACTTTCACCAAGTAGACTATTGCTTTTTCATTAGTACCCCATAAAACAAAAATTATTAGAAAGCCACAAAAGATTGTTTGCATTACAGAGATGATATTATAACAGGGAACTAGTTATAAAATGTCTTATAAAATGCCGTATATCATTTAACCCACACTATAGCACTATAGGTGCTGAAGTAAAGAACAGCAAATTCTCATCACTCATTGCTAACCCATAAGGAAGACAGGGCATTCATCTGAAAAAGAACCTAGAAAACTTAGATTTCCTTAGATCATTTCAGACAGTGTAATTTCCCCACAACAATTCTGTATCTTTGGAAGTTTTAGATGTGGTACACAAATCAAGTTTATGTACCCAATACCACTATTTAGAGAAGTGAAGAACATGGTCATTCAGGGTAGAGTTGTGGGTCATTTGAATTAACTGGATTTATACAAGTTCATAAGACCACATGTGATATACTTAAACGTGCTGAAATGCTTGGAAGGTTGCTCTCTATCATTTGTGAAAAGTCATGATAATTAGGGAGGGGAAAAAGAGGATATCTATGCTGACTTCAAGGAGAGATAAAGGAAGATTCAGGGACATATAGGCCAGACAGCCTATCTTCAGACACTGAGAAAATTATAGAGCAAACTCCTCTTTAAAGCTATTCCAAACACATGAACAGCAAGAAGGTGATTTTTAGCAGCCAGCATGAATTTACCAAGGAAAAATCATGACTGAACATTCTGATTGTATTCTGTGATGTGTTGACTGGTTTGGTCTATAATAGTAAAACAGAGGGTGATGTTTATCCTGACTTTAGCAATGCTTGTCATTCTCTCTGATAATAACCATGTTACCAGGGCTCTGAGTGTACTAATAAAACCTAAGGAAACTGATCAGCATCACCTGTGGCTTCACACACACACACACACACGCACACACTTAACCCATGAGCACAGGACCTCTATTTAAGCTCAGTCCTTGGTTGTACTTCACTGTCTGTGGTATGCTGGAAGAATATTAGTTGCTAGTATGCTCTATCCATAAACCTGGCTGAAACAGAGCTAAAACTGTGGCTTGCCTCTTAGCTATAATAATCTGCCAGATGATCACTGGATTTGTCTCTAACTCTGTGGATAGATGACTGGATTTGACTTTAGATCAGTCTCTTCACTGTAAACTTGCTTGATAATTTAGGCTACTAGCTGGACTTTGTATGCTATATTATCTTTTCTGGCAGTCCTTGAGCTGTTGATGAAACCTGTCACTATTTTGTTCTGTTTGTCTACTGCTGGCATTGTGGCCTCTTGGTGAAGTCATTGCCTCACACAATATGTATGAGGTAGTCATGAAAATTAAATTTCAGTATTCACAGTTAATGTCAAGCGTATGAGAGTGTGAGAATCTCTATTCCAGCAACGTTATCAGAAACCTCAGAATTGGGAGGATGAAAGAATGGCCAACTGTAAACATACAGAGATATAAATGTGACCAAACTAACATGGAGACATGACAAGAAACAAACCTTGCTAATCACAATAATTGATGGGCTGTCAAGAAACCACAGGTAAACTGGAGAGAAATCCCTGTCACACAACCAGACATGAGGGAATCTGTGGGATTATACAAGCTCATGGGAAGGGAGGGTAGGGAAGTGAGAATGGAGGAAGAGGTTCTATATACAGGAAAAGGTATTAAAAACCTCGGGTCATAGGTAAAACAGTGACAGCCATTATGCCTGCCTGGCTGAGCTCTATGCCTGATTACTGCAGTTTGTCCTGTCTTATTAAACATTCTCATAAGTGTGTCAAACTGTCCTGTGTGTTATGTTTGACTCTGCTGTGATTCAGTGGAAACTACTGGAGGGACTGGCATGAGAGTACCGGATGTTCAGCTACTTGAGTTAAAAAAAGGCTGTGGGTTGGTTGCCCTTGGACTGTGGTGTAAGCTACCACAGCCCATGGGATGTCAGCATCAGCCACTGGAAACAGCAGGCACAATTAGCCTTCAGCCACTGAAACAGGAAAAGTTTGGGTCTGAAAACCAGCTAATGGGGGGACCAGGGTGAGTGAGACAGGTAAGGGGCTCAGCACCAGGCACTGTAGCAGGATTGAATGGCCAGAGTCCATGTGTCTGGTGCTGACTGCTGAGAGCAAGTGTCTGTATCTTCACCAAACCAGGTATGTATATGTATGTGCTGTCAAACTTTAAATCTGATGTGTTCATGAACAGGTAGAACTCGGGTCCAGAGTGGGGGATTTCTTTGGGTGGAGGGTGTGTACTGATTTTCAAGGGGACCCATTATTGTGGGGTGCCTGTGTGACAATATTTGCAATGAGCATCCAACTGCACCAGAGAGAGAATGCCTGGAATGAGGGATGGATAAAAGAGGACAGGATCCACTCAGGGGTGTAAGGCAGCCAAAGATCTGTGCAGGTGCTTGGGGAATATGTAGCTGTGTGTGCTTGTGAACCTGAAGAGTGTTGTGTGTGTGCTGTGTCACACCTCCTGCCTCTGCCAGGACAAAAGGAGGAAAGGATGTGGCTGTACAGGTTTGTGTCAGGTGTGAGTCTTACGTGTGGCTGCTGTTGAAGACTGAGACTTGTCTCTGGCCGCCTGAGTATCCAGCTTTGTCAGTGTCCCCTGTGTGTGTCTAGGACATGTGCTCAACTTTGCTAGTGGTTGAACCTGTCAATGGGAAGGCAGCAGCTGCATCAGAGCCTGGGCAGAGAGCCCAAGTCCCCCAGGCAAATCGTTATTTAATGAATAGTAGTATATATTTGGTCCTAAACTCAGTTCAAGTTCACAGGGCTATACATCAAAATATGCCAAAAGAGACAGAATAATTTGCAGGACTGGACTAGATGAGCTCAAATTTTTTTTTTTTAAACCTAAGCAATGCTGTGATTTGGCAACGGAGACATCAACAGAGCAAAAATTTTGATGCAAAAGAGGCCTTAACTTGACAAGAAGCTAACAGTGCAGCTGAAATCTGAAATTCCTGTATAGATCTTTAACATGAACAGTTAAGCTGTTTTTCACATCTGTAACCAGAGCTACAGTATTTGTAAAGGATGTTCTATGGGAACATTCTTCACATGAATTCATTACTTGCAACTTATGTCACAGTTATCTTAGAAATGTTGGGCAAAGATCTTCAAATTTAGCAGTTAGAGGATGTTTTCTAATTTAATGTGAACAAATGCATATGATAACCAGAAGTACACATGACAGTAATGCTATGTTTTCATGGAAGAACTTCAAGTGAGCTTGGAGAAGCTTCTCCTCACTGCTGTAGACATTACTGCCAGCACTACAGAATGAAAATGTTCACTAGTTGAGCTTTGCAGCCAAGTGTTTTAGTGTTAATTCAACAGGGTAAAACACCACTATTAGTTATAAGAGAGTATTTTGTTTAGATAACCAAAGGGTTTATATGAGTATATATGTTGCATCTTCCTTTTACATCCTCATAATAGTAATGCAAAGCAGAGATTCAACAGCTGCTTGCTGCCTACTTTATTAGAGAATTCACAATCAGTTTGATATTTTTTTTCTTAATGAGTAAGCAATTTGTTCCACTACCAGTAAAAACCACTTCTGAAATATTTTTTCCACAGTATAATACAAAAAAATCACGCAGTAAAATTATCCAAGAAATATAACCATATAATCCTATTTCCCTGTATGCCACAGAAGGCAGAGAATTATGGTCTCTACAAATGATAACTCTCAATTTAAAGAATACAAAGTATGCACAGTCTTTTGTGTGAAAACTTCAAGCTATGTTATTCATAGGAATTATTTTTTTCTTCAGATCTACTCAGAGTAGAACTGAAGAGAGTCATTCTAAACGAGTACATTCCTGCAATAGCAGCATTTTCCCCCTCACATAAAGTTCAGAGAAAAGAAAAAGAAATTTAAATAATTCAATGGAAATATAAGATTCATACAGCAGTAGAGCAGGCTGACCAGAAATATTGTGCACTCTCTGGCCTTGGAGGTTTCCAAGACCTAAATTGAAAATTTCTGAGCTGCCTTATCTAATTTTACACCTGATCCTGTTTTGAGCAGGAAGTTAGAGATCTCTGAATTGCTCAATAAGGGTATGATCCTATGAAGTTTTTACTTTGTGATAAAAGCTTTTCCCCCTAAATGCACCCACAAGCAAAATTTTGGAGAGAGTCTGTTTTTAAATGCAATCTACACAGTATACTAAAATAACTATCATTTATCCAGAGCTATTTGTTGCAGGAAAAATAATGTACCTAAGATAAAATATTACTATTTAAGGAAAGGTCTCCCTAAAATTGTTACAAATGCATTTACTTTACTCTTTTCAATGTTTTACTTATGTTTGGTATCTGTACTTCAAAAATGTTGAAACACCTATCTCCAAAGGCTCTGTCCTTCAGTAAGTATTACTTTACCTTTGATGAATTATTGTAGTCCTGGTATCTCAGTGGCAGGCTGTTTCTTAATACATAAAAGGTATGTCACTGACCTTCATTCCTATTCTAAGATCCTATGCAGCAAAAAGCCAGGATTATGGCATCTGTAAGTAATAAATCTATTAGTTAGGATACAACTGGTATTGGTAGCCTTAAATCCAAATGGAAGCATGAATCTAAACTTGTCTGAATCACTAGAAAAGCATAAGCACTCTCTAACTGTGACAGCATTGCTGAACACAATACAAATGTCTTGCAAAATATGTGAGCAATCTGACCCAAAAAGGGTCAAAGGCATGTATAAATGCACTTAGGGGGCATATAAAAATGTGTGAGCAGTGACCCATGGAGCAATTTTGTGATATAGAACAAAGGAAAAAATAGGCACAATGGACTGCAAAAAGGCAAAGCATCCTGCTGAGCACACCAGAAGGATGACTGGCAAGACTGAAAACAAGATTAATCAGCATCAGGAGCAGGGGATGAGTGAAGGGTGAGGGAGCAACACAAGAACACCAAGCATAAATAGGGAAAACTGGGGAAGAAAGAGGTGATATGCTTCAGTGCTCACTTCTTTTGTTCTTTTTATCATCACCTCTGCTGCAATGTATACTCATAGCTAATTTAAAAGTGCTAAAACCTAGCAGGGTTTTATATGCAGCAATAAATAGTGATAATGATTAAGAATTAGCCATTAGCACAAAATGTGCTGTTAATAAATGGCTTTCTTCTTAAAGTTTTTTAATGAACTAAATTAAGTCTTCTAAATAGTCTTGTCACAGAGAAAGCTATTTCCATACTGGAATGTGTGTATACATAACACATTATTCAGTTTTGTCATATATTTCACTCTACACAGGCTATCAACTTGTCATTGTCTCTAATTCTTACTTAGATGTATCCAAATTAATATTATGATAGGTTTTATACCACACGACAGTGGAAAATGAATCATAAGAGGGTCCTCTGTATTTTGAAGGATGTGCACTGCCTGTGCCAGAGCCTGCTCTTGAAGGTTCAGTTTATACACAGCAGAGAAGTGTGTTTAGTATGTTCAGTAGTGTAGTTTAGTAGTGTAAAGACTTTTCTCAAAATGCAGAGTAGATAAAGCTTGCATTTTTAAGAGATACACAAGCTAGATATCATAATGTATTATAATTCTCAGTAAACAGAAAAATAGGGGAAGCATCTTTTTAATGCTATATAAAGAAGTAGCTAATCTTTTAATAGATGTTATTTTAAAATATATTATTTTAATATAGCACTACAGCCATTCTACCTTCCCTGTTGAAAAGTCTGTGATATTTCTGTAGTTACTTATTTCCTTACTCTATTGTGCTCTCCAAAATTTGTTATTATGTATAGATAACACCAAATCACACAAGTGATCAATTCATCACTCAACTGTTACAATTTTGTTAGAAACACATTTATCACAGTGTTTACATAGATTGTGAGAATAAAGAGATGTCACACTAAAATGTGCTGGATGAGTCCTCGGAGGTTTAGAGCTTCAATGTCTCTGCAACAGAGACTTGCTAGAAAAAAAAAATTAAGATCTCCTTAAGTTCTGGCTCCTCGACTGATGAAAAAAAAAACAAATCTGAAAATTCTAAAATAAATGTCATACAGAAACAGTGTAATCAGTCACCGTTTTTTCAATTCAAGTGTCTTATTTAATTAATTAAATAAAACCAGTAAATAGGTACTCCAATGAGATAATTATTTTTAAATATGAAATATTTGACACACTGTTACATAAACTTCAATAAACTTTCAGGGAGAGGAGAGAAAAGAAGAGAAAAAAGCTTCTTGAAAGCTCATGTGGTCAAAATGGTCTGACTGCATGCATCTTTTGTATTAAGATAATATGTATTGTCTCTTTTGAGAGTGATGAATTCATCAGATACAAAGAACTACAAAGAAATTGTACCTCATAATATTGTATATTTCATGGGTAATTCTAACCAATTACCTGTGTCATATTTAATCTTCAAATACAAGTTACTACAGCAGATTTCTGACCATTTAAAAAGTTCAAACTGGGCAAGGGAACTTTCCCTATAGAGGTTGCCCAGAAGAAAAGAAGAAACAGCTGTTAAAGAGGATTGGTCCTACAAACCCATTAATCATGCTTGGACAGAAACAAAACCCACAAAGCCCATGAAAAAAGAAGACGGAAAACATCATTAAATAATTTCAGAAAGTAATTAGAACATATGCCCTTGTATACCAGGATCTCACTCAATAGTGATAAATGTGCAAGACAAAATGGAAATGTACTCTTGACAGCTGGAGTTTCCGGCTATGAAACATGGATTTCCAACTCCATCAGCTCCAATATGCCCCAAACAAATTTAGGTCACACTGTTAAAATGGTTAGTAGAATTCCTGCCAAGTATGAACTAAAACTCTATTTTCTTTAGAAATTTATAACCAGTAATGACAGCAAAGGCAGCTAAAGACTTGTTACAAAAGCCTTGAAAATAATAATTAAAAAAATATCCAACCAAAACCCCCAAAACTTTACTTTGGTTTCTATAATTTTTTTAAGAAAGGAAGGCAAGGATGGAGGGATTAACTCCATGAATGGAAGGCAGGGCCTTCTGGGACTAACTCTGTGAATGTAACAGCCTAAATTAAAGGTTTCCATGAGCAATATTTAGAGATTGATACATCTGAACATATTTTTCTGTTTGGTAAAGGAGCTCACAGGTTTCGGCAGTAATTTACATCTCTGACAGAGGTAGATCATAGGAAAAAACAACCTTATGCTTACAAGGTAAATTTCCAAATACTATAATAAATATTTCAATTTGCAGACATACACAAAAAAGAAACTCCTCTTTTCTGTATCAGTATTGAAGCTATATTCTAACTAGAAGTGATTTTGTGTACATAAATCTTTCAGTTTTTAAACAATTTGAAACATAAATACTTAAAAACCAATTTTTTCAGACAGTCTAGTATATTCTGTTTAGCCTTCAACCTACAAAACTAGATGTTAGGCAGAAAACAGAAATTTAAAACAAACCTATCATTTGAGGTTTGAATTATTTGACATGCCTCTTTATCCCCTTCTTCATCCATGTTCAAGAATACATTAGTGCATGTTTCCAACTAAATGAAATATGTCAAGTTTTGAATCACATTGCCTCAAATGCATTTTCCTGTATTTTGCCTGAATCATTAAATAACTCCAGTCCCCTCATATAATTATGTTCCTTAGAGAAACTTCTCTTTTCAAAAAGAAATCTTCCATTTCTAGTTTGATTAAACATACTAGAGCTTTTATTTATATGTTTCTCAGGACATCTTGCCATACTAAGCTTTTAGGATCAAAGCCCATTTAAAAACCTGTAAAGCTGGGAAAGAACATGTATTTTCCATACAGAGAACAATAATGGTTTGCCTGCATTGTGCTTAAACAACTTCCTTATGATCAGTCTTTTGGTTCTTTTAATTCATCATGTTTTCTTCACTGATATGCATCATAATAAATACTTCTCTATCCTGATAGTATTGAGAAAGAAAAAAACACCTCAGCTAATTTTTTTTTCATAGCAGCAGAATTATCAGTCATATCCTAAATTCTTCCAAGACTGGAAGATGAGAGGTCATCAGTGTAGGGGAATAAATTGTGATATATCTTACTTTTATCTTCATCTGTTAAGGTTCTTTTCTCACTGCTTTTCTGATCTGTTCTATCTATTACAAATACAGAGAACAGTTATTCAAACCATACAAGACAACTATGGTTTAAGTAATTTTGAAACATCATAGGCATTTGGTTTTCATCTCATGCAATCTCCCCCTACCCCTTTTCCAGTGTAATTATGAAAATTGTATTTAGATTCTACCAAAGTACTTAAGGCCATAAGTATTGGTAGAAGAGAGAACAAGGTGTTCTAATATTTTATTATTATTGAATGCTTCCATTTCCCTAACTTCTACAGAGATAAGAGTAAAGACACTTGGATGCTTTGAGTTGCTTTCTGGAATACTCTTTTTGCATCTCTTTCTTACACCAAGGACTAACCAAGGCACTGTAAACTACATTAAGGCAAAAGAAGTAGTCTTATACCACTCTCCTGGGACTTATTTTGAATGTACTGCTTTCATTTGCAAAAGGCTTAATTTTCTTCAGAATAGTTTGTGTGGTGCTGTGTTCTGGATCTGTGACCAAAGCAGCGTTGATAACACGTCCAAGTCTTGGTTAATATCTCAGCATGAAGGATATTCCTGCTCCTCACAACCATGACACCAGTGATCAGGCTGGGGGTGCACAAAAGTTTAGGAGGGGAGCAAGTCAGGACAGCTGACCCCAACTGACCAAAAGGATATTCAATGCCATAAGGTGTCATGCTCAGCAATAAAACTGTAGTTAGAAAGAGGAAGGGAAGAATGGGGTACATTTGTAATTATAGCATTTGTCTTCCCAAGTCACCATCACATGTGGTGGAGCCCTGCTTTCCTGGAGATAGTGGAACACCTGCCTTCCCATGGGAAGTGGTGAAAGAAGTCCTTGTTTTGTTTTGCCTGCATGTCCAGCTTTTTCTTTACCTATGAAACTGAGTTTTATCACTTTTGCTCTTATTTTCTCCCCCATCCCTGCTGTGAGGAGTAAGCAAGTAGATGAGTGAGGATTAGCTTCCTGCCAGTGCCAAACCATGGCAAGGATGAGCCACCTGCAAGCTTGAATTAAAGTGACCACGTGGCAGAGAATTGATTCAGAAAGAGGTTAGTCAGAAAAATATGGGACTAAGGAAAACAAATAAAACATAATATTATGAAAGGTAGAGACTGCAAAAGAGAACCATGATGGTTACACTAGTGAATTAAACAGAACCAAGGCATTAGCTTAAATGTGTGATCTCCATGGTGGTTTTCTGCTAGCACTCTTCCTGACAAGGTTTAGGCCTAATGCCAACTAGAGTTCTCCTGTAAGAAAACAGCAGAGATGAGACAAATCTGGTTTTTGGGGATAAAGGCTTCAGCCTTAGGAAAGTAGGCAGTACCATACAGATAACAGCCTGGTAAATACACTAATAATGGTACTGTTGTAGATTGTTTTAGATTATTAAAACATTTAGGCTTGCAATAGCCTCTTACCTGTATGTATTAGGCATGTTCAATTTGCCCATATGAATATTTTGTGGCTTGTTTTGAAATACTCTCTTTCATCTATATTTGCCTTTATGAATAAAACACTGACATAATCAACTGTCTTATTCATCTTCAGCTAAGTTCTTGACTTTAAAACGAGGAAGGTCAAAAGCTTTAATTGTTCATATTCCCCTTTTAAGAACTAGAGTGGAGTATCATGGTTGTCTAGGAGGCTAAAGGTGTGAACCACTGAAATACTTTTAGTATCCTAGAAAAATTCAGCTTCATAAAAGTCAGTCTCAATTTATTCTTAAAAAATAATGCATGGAGGAAGTTTTGATATGTTAGGAAAGAAAAAAAGTGACAGAGAGTCATTTCTTTACAGAAAGGATTCACCTAAATGAAAATGGAACATGCTTAATGGAACTTAATTTCAGTAATAAAAAAGAGATATAGAGTGTAAAAATTAGGCACTATAGGAAATCTGAGAATTTTGGATGGATGTAAAATTTTAAAGTCATAAAATGCAGTATTTCAGAAGAAACTATTAAAAAAAAAAGATATTACCAAGTGCAAAGAGTTTAAATAGGTTCTTGAAGTAAGTCCAAAGTATATTTCTATACAAGTAATATATGACAAAAAATGTAGGTATCTTGCAGAGCAGTGGTAAATGAAATAACAGGAATTATTATAAGCATTTCAAGACTTGCTTGAGAAGATAATCATTGGGATGCTGCAATATGCTTCAGCAGAAAAACATTACAATTGTATTTGGTAGATACAGTAAATGGAACAAGCTAAGATAGCCCATTATGTCTTGAAAAAAACAAATGCAACATATAAATTTATTGTAATTAACTTTCTGATCCTTGAATTACATGGAAAATTTTTGTTGTCTTATTCCATACCTAAATCTGGGGAATTTAAATACCAACATTACACTACCAAATATATCAAAAGAACATTTTCAATATTTACAAATAGTCCTAGGCAAAGAGAAAAGAATAGATGTCAGTCAGAATTGAGTATCTCAGCTACGGGGTCACTGAGAAAAATAGTCCAACTGTCTTTGAATACTGAGGGACCCTTGCAGCCATTAAATTATGGCATTGAAATGGATTGTAATATAAAGTGGAAAAGAGATGTTCTGCTCCCTCAAGGGTACGTGTCTGTGACTTTTCAGTGCAAAAATGGATAATAAGAAAAGGAGGAAGCCATAAACAAAACACATAGAGGCATAAATCAGACACAAAAATAGTTAAGTAGGCAGTAACAAGAACCAAAACTGGTGAGTCACACTAAGTAGAGTACTTAGAGTACTCAGAGTACTTAGAGTACCTGAAATGTGGGAATGTGAGGGCCACAAATGTTCATTTTAGTAAAATTATCTGATCAAAGATGATGAATATCAAATGGGATATTAAGGAAAATGAGGAATCCATAAGGAAAATACACAGAGAAATAAATCTGAGAAGCATGATGAAGACAAAACTAAGAATCAGTCCTTACATGTCACAACAATCAATGGGCTATGAGAAAACTACAGGCAAACTTGAGTTTTGACACTGGTAAGAATGCAGACCTGAGGGTCTGTGAAAGATGCAAGAAGGTAGAAGAAGTTGAGATGCAGGTAGGGGTATCAGACCAGTTCTCGAGGGATTCACAAATGTTTTTTTGCTTGTCAGCCTGGAAAGTGTGATGTATCTGCCTCTACACTGCTTCACTGGTGCCCTCCTTCCTCTGGCAGTCCAAGAAGAGAAGGGGCTGTGGTTTTCTGGGCTTATGTTTGATGGGAGTCTCGTATGTGGGTGCTCTTGAAGGCAGCATCTTGTCTGTGGCCATCTGTGTGACTGGCACTGTTGGTGTTTGTCTGTGTCTGTGTCTGTCTGTGTGCACTGAGACTGGGTTCCAAAAACTAGCAGGAGGGGACCTGGGCTAGAGGATTTGGAGTCAGTGGCCATTTAGAGCATCCCTTTGTAATGAATGTTCATAGAGGTGATGACTTTTGGGGTCTCTAAAAAGCCAGAAACTTTTTCAAGATATTATTATTAAGATTTCTGTATATATCAGTTAGCATAGAATAGTCACAAACCATATTTTTGTGTAAGAAAAATCGCTGTGAAATGCTTTTTCCTTCATGGGATGCAATTTGTTTTTTTCATCAAAAAGTCAGAATCAAGGATTCTGCCAGAGAATCAAAAAGGTATGAGAAGTAATCAGAGTGTAAAATAGGATTTCAAGAGTATAAAACCAGTGCAAATGAAGCTAAATTAATTATTTGCTTCAAAGTTTATGAGAGACACCAATAGAGAGATTTCAACATTGAAACTATTTTTAGTGGGGATTAGTCAGATTATTGCACCTGAATAGAGAGATTAAAAAAAAAAAAAAAACACTAAAAGAACAGTAAAAAATGTTAGCATTTGATGGTATATTCAATAAGTTCCAGAGAAGCTCAAATATGAGAGCAGCTTTTCAGAAAAGAACCTCTAGGTCCTAGCAAATGAGCTAAACACAAAGCAGCAATGCACCAAGAGCTTCCTGTGTTACATTAGGAAATGTGTCAACAGCAGGTCAAGGAAGATAATGATTCCTCTCTGTTTTGCACTGGTGAGGCCATTTGGAGTGCTGGGTCCAGTCCTGAATTCTCCAGTACAAGAGAGACATGGACATACTAGCTTGGCAAAGTGAAATCTTGGGTATTTAGGGGATTTTGTCAATATGTACAAATATCTGCTGGTGAGGGAACAAAGAAAATAAAGCCAGGCTTTTCTTAATGGGGCCCAGTGAGAATGTGAGAAGCAATGAGCAAAGTAGATATACAGGGAATTCTTATACATAAGCAGACACTTTTTTACTATAATGGTGGTTGTATTGGATGTAGGTTTCAAGATTTTGTGCTTGGGGTGAGCTGCAGGAGTGGCCTCTGAGAACAGTAGCCAGGGGCTGCCCTCTGCCAGACACAGACAGTTCCAAACAGCTCCAAAGAACCATAAGGCACAGTGGAGCCCCACAGGCAAGATGATGGTGCCTTGGAGAAAGCATATTTAAGAAAGAATAAGATGCAGGAGCAGATATGTGGGTGCTCAGCTATCACATATGGTGAACCCACAGCAGCAGTCAAGCACTGGAACAAGTAGCTGAGAACCTGTGGAATCTCCAGCCTCGGAGACACTAAAAACCCAATCAGGCAAGGTCCTGTGCACCTTACTCTATCTGAGCCCTGTTTGAGCAGGGGTGTGGGCTAGATGATCTCCAGAGCCCCTGCTGAATTCAACCATCCTGTGATTCTAAGAAATTACAAATGGCCCAAGGCCTCTATAACTAGAAGGCAAAATTATGTGTAGACTTCTGTTTTCAGTACAGTGTACCTAAAATTATATAACTTTTTTTGCAGCTGAGCAGAGTAGTGTTTACAGTACACATTGCAAGGGAAAGTTGAGATGAAAGTTTGAGATGAAAAGCCTTCTAAAACAAGAATTGAGGAATGTGAAGGGCACTGTAAAGAAAATGTTTGCGTTTCCCAAATTATGGATAAAGATGATCACAAGAATGACCCGTCCTCTGAAACATAACTGAATTTTGTTTAGAACCATCTCCTTAACTAATTCCCTGACAAAATATAAAGTTTGTGAGATTTGTTTGACCAAAGGACTGGAATATCTAAGTGCATGGGGAAACCACTTATCTGACATATGACATAATCCATCATGCACTGTGACTTCCAGCAGTCTGTTGAAAAGGGTTCCTCACAAATTATGAGTTAAAAGAAATCATTCCCAGAGCAAACAGTACAGCTCTGCCTATCCACAGAAGGGCTAAACCAAATGGTAATTTGTTCTGTCATGATAGTGTACTTACAGTTTGGCATCTTGAGCTGTCAGAGAATCCATTGGTTCTACAGCTACAGCAGTAGGTACAGTATTAGAATGGGGGGAGGTTTCACTAGATATGTTTGATTATGCACAAGCAAAATAAAGTTTTCCCCAGATTTTATAAATGGGTAAAATGTAGACCAATTTTTGTGATGAGGAAGAAGTATCCTTGCTGAAATAGCCAATGGTTCAGGTAAGTAATGTGAAAACTCAAGAACTCTAGTCATTTTCTCAGAATCAGATAATCATGTAAACCAAAAGTTGCCCACAATTCAGGCTGATGCAGACTATCATGCAGAACTTCAGCTCTGTTGTCTCAAAGACATACCTATATGGAAATAAGGTCTGAGAAAAGGAAAACAAACCTTAATAATCAGGCACTCTTAACAGTTATCCACCTATTGTGCATACATAGTTAATCCATACTTGCAAGGAGCTGAATTTTACATGCCATATGCACTACCACTGCTATAATCTACTCATGTTTCCCAGCACATCTACTTACTACATAATGTGTAAATCTATATAGAATCATTAATAGTTTGGGTTGGAAGGTACCTTTAAAGATCATCTAGAACACCTCTCAATATATATTATAGATTAAATCCTATGCCTTGGAGTTTTCCACATACTTGTCACATTAGGTCAGAATAAAACAAGTTGTTTAAAAAAATCTAGTTTTAAAAATAGCACTGTGCTGTCTCAAAGAAGTGAAAATTAAGAACTTTATCTTTTTGGTTTCCTGATTCCTTACTAATATAATGCATGCTTTGATAACTTGATACCAACTTCTTCCTTAGTGTTGAAATGCCAGACTACATCACAGTCCACTCATCCAGGTGTCATACTTAGAAATTAGAAAGCCTAAAACAGACCGAGATACTGTATTTTTCCCTAGAAACAGATTATTTAGGGAGAAAAAAAAAAAAGACAGTATTTCAGTGATATCTTTAAAATCTTTAAAAAGCTAGTCTTTATTATCCATCTGCAATCAAATTTTTGAAAAATTTAAAGTTTTGCAACCCCCCCTTTTTTTTAATTCTCTGCAATAATATTGTTCTAGTGACATGAATGATCTAGTGTTAATAACATATAACTCACTAATGTTGCTATTTCAGGGAAATAAATCTATATGAGCACAATTCCTATCAGTCATCCTTCACAGATCAAGATACTCTGATTATACAATCTGATTCTTTTAGCTTCTCTTAGAGTAGATTTTCAGATAAGTTTATTTATGTACATAAGAAGTTCAACATTTTAAGAAGTTGTGATAAGGCTAGAAAACATCTTTAATGAGACACACAATATATGATTACTTTCATCATGCAAATACTTGTATAGCAAAAGGAAACAACTTCAACCATTTTCAGGAACAGTGGCCTAAATCACTCTGACAGTACAACATGTGATGGGAATATTTTTAAGGGAAAAATCACCCTAGGCTGTTTATTGTCAAGCATAGCAAGACAAAAGGTTAGCTCACTAGGAGGAGAAACTGGATGTTAAAGTTGAAGTTTAGGCCCATATGAAATAATATGCTTTTCTTGTATAACATTGCACTGGTAAAGCTTTTCTGCATATTGGTAAAAGTAAGCACACACATATATTTTATTAAGAGTCCATGTTAAGTATTTTATCTATCATTTATTCTGAATATACATTGATTTTTTCTATGTGGCCAAATCAGTGTAATGCATTAATAGAAATATATTATGGTACTTTTCACATCATATGTACTCAGAGAAAAGATATAATAATTCATAGATTACTGTATTTTACCTCTTAAATAGGAAAATAAACAAAACTATTATAGTTCTTCTAGAATACAAATTCGGTAATACACCGTTCCACAGTGACTGACTTGTCACAAATTGTTTCATTTTTTTATATAAGTGCTTGAATCAAAAATTCTAATATATTTAAACACTGCTTGCAAAAATTTTTGTTGGCCAGGAAACCTGGAATTGATCAAACAAATCAGAATATTTCAATGTGTTCCTTTAATTTCTCAGCTAAAATAACTCTTAAAAAAATAAATTAATTTGTGCTATTTCTGAATGCTGCCAGAGTTTATTCCACTTTGCTAATGAGCAGTAGACATGTACTTTTTGTACAGAACATGTAACTGAATATACAAAAAGGTCATTAACTTTACGGTATTGAAATAAAATTCAGAAAAAAAGAGAACTGTAATGAATACTAACAAATATTATGTCTGCAATTAAGCTCAATTACCTTTAGTAATATAGTGAGATGTTATTTTTCCCTTTTTAACACAGTTTTTTCTCTATGCTAATATTTACTTAATAATATTGTGATTAATTTTCAGAGTCTACAGATAACACTGAAATCAAAATTGCTCTCATTTTGTGTTAATTTGTATTTTCACACAACACAATTAACAGTTCATATTTCTGTATGGAGAAAAAATTATGGAGATGATCCAGCAGAAGAAAAAAAATATTTTAACGATTACAGTGTGTAACCTTCCTGATCTGTACACCATTGCTCAGTATTGTTGGGTCTTCTAGTTTAACTCAACAAATATTTTCCAAAAACACAGCAGATGTTTTACTGGCTTTTTAATTTTAATTTGATCTAGTACATATGTGTTAATACATTTGAATACAGGATTGTAAATTGTATAAAACCATGCAGAGGAATGCTATTTGGGCATATGTATTGAAGCCTTCAGATATCGTCCATTAGGAAGCTGGTACCTGCAGACAGGTGCATGAAATTGGAAGAAATGTTACACATTCCTACACAGAACCTAAATGTGTTCAGTTACACAGAAACTAAATATCATTACAAGAAGTGTTTATATTAATTACACATTCAAGGGATTTCTTATTTCTTATGTTTACTTAGGGAAAAAAAATCCTGTTATACGAGCACCAAAAGTTCAAAGGTTGCTTGCCTGTATACCTGCTAGAAAAATTTAAAGCATCTCACTCCTAACACAAAATTCCACTGTATGCTGGATCTCAGAAAAACAATTACTTTTTGATTGCCTTGATTCTTTGTTGTTTATTATTTGACCCAATCCTTCACTCTACTCTATGCTGCTGTCTCCTAGAAATATATGGAGAACTAGAAACTTGAGTCAGGGAGAAGGGTGAAGGTATGCAAACATCATAATATTCTGTTAAAATTCAACTGAAATTTTAAAAAACCTAAAAACTCTATGAATAAAATTACCGGAAAGGCAGGTAATGGATGAAAAATTATACTCAGAAAAGGAAAATAGTAGTTAGTACTTGACATATCTTTTGCTGTTACTGTTTTGAGATATAAACTGAAACCCACGATTTTATCAGTCTTTCCATTTTGCCATAAATTGCATATATATTTAAAAACCAGATATACTTAAAAATGAGATTGTCTCATTTTTCCCTTGTAATATTTGAGGTGGGACTCTAAATTTACTGTCTACTGACTGTTAGTATTATTCAATGTAGTGTCTGTGGATTTTAATGTGAGATAGGCCAGATATGAACTTGAAGCATTTAGGGAATTTTAGTCTTCTAAAACTTCTGACTTCTTTCTTTCTAAGGTGAAAATTACTTGTGGCAAGAATCTCAAATATGTAGTGCAAACATGAATTTAGTTTTATGTTCCTTCTCCAAAAATCTCCAAAAATAGAATATTAAAGAATTTTTATCTCTAAGTTAGAAATACATCCATCTACTTATCTACAAAGACAAATATTGCTAGAAAAATTGTCTCAATATTTTATTTCCCAACAAATAAATCAGAAAAACATGTGCTAACATGAGAGGACTGCTGGGCCAGAAATCTGATTTCAGTCATTTTCCAAAGAGAACTTTTAAGCAATTAGTAAATGTGTTAAAATACAGTAAAAAAGAAATAATTAAAAAGTGACTTTTAATTTACTTAATAAGTTTCAACAGAGACAGGCATGTTGAACTAAATGCACACATTAAGGATTCAAAACTTGACAAGCTTATTAGAGCTCTCAGTGTTAATTACGATTTTCATTTTCCTTAATAGTAGTAAAGGTCTAAGATAATGTACTCTTATAGTAATATCAAAATGTTAGTGCAAATAGTTCTATAGTGCTGTTGTAAAAACACCCTCTTTTAGGATTTATCTTTTAAACTAAATTGCATGCTTATATTTATATATTTATCCTACAGATGACCTATTTTCATATACAACAGTGATCTAAATATGTCTTTACCAGTGTCATCTCTTTTCCTCCCTAATGTGCACCAGCTTTCCATGAACAAATTTATGCCATGCAAAGTTAAACAAAAGCAGTACTCTTTTCTTCAAACAGTATATAACATAGCTGCATGATGAACTGTTAACCCATTTAGGTAATGGAACCCTTTCTTCTGAGAAAAAGAAACCAAACAAATTGTAATAAGTATAAGCTAGAACACATTTATTTTCTTTCTAACGGACATTACGGATTCACACCAACATAAAGCCAATGGCAGAACTAATTTAGATTGCTTCTATTCTGAATTTTATGTATGCACATGTGCTTCATCCTGCCTGTGTCTAATGTGATGTACTCATTTTCCAAACTATTGTTTATCTGTTTCTCATAGAATCGTAGGGTGAATTGGGTCAGAAGGAACCATCAATGATCATTCAGTCCGACAGTCCAGCCATAGGCAGGGACACTTTCCAGTGGATTAGGTTGCTCAAAGCCCCACCTAACCTAACTTTGAACACTTCCAGTGATGGGACATCAACACCTTCCCAGGGCAAACTGCCAGTATTACACCAACCTCCTTCTAAATAGCCAATCTATACCTACCCTCTTTCTGTTTAAAACCATTGCCCTGTGTCATTTCATTACAGATTCTCTTAAAAGACCTCTCTCCTTATAAACAGTCTTTAAGAACTGAAAGGCTGCAATAAGGTCTTCTCAAGGTCTTTTCTTCTCCAGGCTGAACAACCCCAGCCAGCTCCCTCAGTCTTTTGTCAAAGGAGAGATGCTTCAGCTTTCTGATCGTTTTCATGGTCCTCCTTCAGACCTGCTCTAACAGGCAGGTGACTTTCCTGTAATGTGGATCCCAGGACTAGACTCAGGACTCTGTGTTCAAGCACAAGTGTTAGTAAAGAGCATCTGAAACAGAAAATACTGATTCTTTGTAAATCAAGACTAGATTTACAAGTGCTGTGGAGGAGCTGGGAATGGTCACAGATTGCCTGCTTAGCTTTAAGCCATCAACACATGTTTTGCATGCCTTGAAGGAGAATCATATTATTGATGGAGGATGGAAAAGGTTTTTTAAGACTTCTTGGGTGCAATAGGTAGAAACTGAGTTATGGGTATTGCAAGACCCTTAGTGAACAGATGGAACAAAGGTCACAAAGCATGCTGTGTTTCAGCCTACTTTCAAGCCATCCCACTGAGGACCAGAAAATATACCTAGAAATAAATATATCTTCATTAATTCAAATGAAACCTGTTTCCACTGCTCTAGATGTATGCCAATTCAATTGGTATTTACAATATCATGATATTAAGCAGAAATTAACTTCTGTGAACACAAAAAAGTAATATATGTGGACAATGCTTAGTTTAAATCAAAATCAGTACTATGATAATGTCAGCCTAACTTAATTGGTTTTGCTTAAAATGAATCAGGTTATAGTCACTGTTTCTCATTGTACACACCAAATTATTGCTCTGTGAGCTGATTTCCTTTCATTAATTTACTGGTAGCAAAGTATGAATCAAAGTATTGTAAAAATTTTAATTGTAACTTAAATGCTTATGATGTATTCAAATGTCAGCTATGGGTAGGGGAATTCTTGCTGCAATGTGGGGTTGGATAGCAAAAACTAGAAGATAACTTTGATCTCAAAAGTTATGTATTCCTATTTGATTTTACTTTGATAAATCTACCTTTCCTTCTTAGCCCTAAAAATCTGATTTGCTTTGTAATCCATTCTGAATCAACTGACACCACTGTATCCAATCTAAATTTTGCTGGAACCTAAGACCATGGATTACTAAATTACAGAAAGCAGAGTCTAAGTGATTCACATTGATGTTACTACAGCTTTTTATAGAGACTACTGCAAATCTGTGAGCTTGACACTGAGGGCAAATGACAGTATTACTATTCTGCTGATCTGGTCAGTGTTATTTTTGCTGTGTGAAATATAGAAGCACAATCCCTTGCAGTATGGCATTAGGAACAGAATCTGTTCTTAAATTCTCACTTACTAACAACTTTAATTTTGTTTTGTTATTTAGTTTCCCTATTAATATATACAGAAACAATTTTTCTTTTTATAAACTTTATTATATACTAGAAAAAAAATGTCTTCAGAAAATGTATTAAAGGATAATGTATTTCTCTGTAGTTCTCATTTTTTAAAAGACAAACTATGATTATGTGCACATACTTTTACCTCAACTGTTTGAGATATTCTTAATTGAAAAAAAGCCAAACCCAAGCAAACAAACACAATTCATACTTACCTCCATTCCTGGAATCCTTATCTAATTAATGAGCAGACAAAAGATGCTTTATCCTCACAAGTATTCACCCCTCCTTGGTATTACTTTCTGTTTTTTTTCATATCTATGTCTCTGACTACATCTGCATCTATATCCATCTGTGTCATCTATCGAGAGATATCTGTGACATTGTACTCATATAGACCTTGCATAGGTAAAAAGTTCTTATAGAAGGGATAATATTTCTGCTTTTTGATAAACATACTGAGTGGAATACTATTACAACAGATATTCATAATCTCTAAAAATTCTGTCTCATTGCACCTTTGAGAAAATCATGTATCCAGGCTCCTTTTGTCATCGTTGAAATTATGCAGGTACAGAAACTTCATACCTAAAATTCCAACCCTTTTGAATCAGATCCTCTACTCTCAGACCAGACGGCAGAAAAGAGGACGTGTTTATGAATAGCTGTTTTCATTCTGTCCTTGAAAGCCTGTGTACAGAAATCAAACTAACACTCAAAAAGCAATCATGCATAAGCCAATCAAGCTGTGTTGCTCGAGGCTAACAGTTCTGCAGGTATGAATCAAGGAAACACCAACTTCTTTGCTTGTTTTCCACCAGCACATTGTCACTCTAGCTGGGGCCTCAGAAAACCATCATCCTCACCTTTCCTCAGGGCATTCAGTAGTTGAAAATAGTCACTCATTCAGATGGTACAGGCAGAATCCTGGTAGTTTCTGTGTCTTGTTAATGATTCTGGACCATAGATACTGCCTCTGCTGACAGATGTAATTACTCATGGAAATCCACTTCATTGTACCCTTGTGTTTGCCTTATGAGTATCATAAATGGGCTCTTCTCAAAAATCTGACATTCTAGGAAAGTACAGCCCCAATTGAAAAGAGATGTGAGAGCTGACAAGAGATGACAAATGTCAGTAGTTCAGCCACACTGTTGACAGATCTGTCCTTGTTAACATCAACAGTATTAGTAGAATGGTGAAATAACCTATTACTCACTTGCCAAGGTTTTGCTGTTAAAACTTCCCACTCCCTTGTAACTCTCCCAGTCTCTCCTGCCAGCTACCCATCCAGCACTACTCCCACAAACACCTCTTGGTCACATCATTTTTTTTCCCACCCAAATAAAAAAGTGAAATAAAACATAAAATTTCTGAAGTTAAAGTGTTCTAAAAAACCCCTACCTATAGAGTTCTGTCAAACATAATATAGGGATACAACTGTTTGTTGATGCACACAAGAGGTCTGTAGCAACTATGGACCACACTTGAAGGACAGATTAAGGATGTTTGTAATGAAACAAGTTTCTCTCTATATGAATTTGTAGCTTACTAAACAGTCACAGTGCTGGACAATGGGAAACTCCTGATCTTGAGACCGTGGCCTTAAAACCCTTTGTCTGTGGTCTGAAATGAAAGTTTTGCTCTGGGCTGGCACACTGATGGCTGTAAAGTGGGCCTCCTGGAGTGTGACTCCCTCATGTGTCCAGAACTTCAGTTCCTGCCCTAACAGGTACCAGTTTGAAATTACAATAAACATAATGAAAACATATAAATGTTTCCTATTTTTCCCTGTCTCTACAGAACATGAAAAATAACAAATGCATTTCCCAGGTAGCTGTCCTTGAAAAAAATAGTTAAAAAGAAAGAATGAACAAAAGAAAGAAAGACCTTTATAACTCCTTAAAAAAAAAAAAAGAAAAAAAGTTTTAAAAAAACTGAATAATTGTCAAAAATAGGTGAAAATTGTATGTAAAATACAATAAAATTTACACCGATAAAGTGGAGAGCATGTATATTCTTGGAAATACATGTTTTCTCCTTTCCATTAAAAATGAATCTCTACACAGCAGCATTTTATCTGTCTAGGTCTTTTTGACTCTCTTTTTCCCCCCTCCACATAGAGTACATTTTGCAGCTCACAGTAGTACAAAAATAATTTCTCTAGAAGTAGCACTAGTTCTGTTCTATACTATTTTACTTTATATTATTGGTAGTCCACTTAAATCTTAATGCTTTAGGTTCTTAATGCTTTAAGCACCTAAATCTTAAGCCCTTAAACATGAAATTTTGTGATATTTATTTTGGTATGGTAGAAAAGTTCATTTTATTACTGTTGCAAAACCCATACAAACTAGCTGTCCTACACTCTTCATGGGCTGCATACAAATATCTGCCTTCAAAATGCAAGTGTCCTTCAGCGTGGTGAAACATCTGAGTGCAGCTTCTAGAAAAACGTTTTAGAGTGTTTCACTTATGCTTCTGCTTACTGAGATGAACGCCTCTTCTTCAGCTGGCCTATTTCACATGTAAACATGTCAAATACCACTCAGATGCAGCACAAAGAGGATTCCTGCCCTGTACGGCCTAAATCAAACATGACATGACAAGTCAGGCTTATGAACAGATGTGGTGTATCTGGAGGGAAAACAAAGGACAAAGCTGAAAAAAAAAGATTAGGCTGTTTGTCAGCTATTTAGTCAGTTTGATGTCTCAGACTCTTCCATCCTACTTTTTTTTTTTTAATTCCCTCCCCGTCCCCTCCACTCCTTTTAAGGATTCAGAGGCTGAATGCACTTTCCTTCCCTTTGCTGAGCAAGCACTGAATATACACTAAGCATATAGTAACACCCCTGTAAATGTTACTTTATGACACTAAAAAGTTAGTTTTTATTGCTTTCTAATGGGTGTTATTTTTGCTACTGTTTGGATGTGTAAAGTAATAGTGGTCTCTTGGGGTGTAGCTGTATCACAGGGTGATGAGTTGACCTTTCAGTTCCCTTTGGAATGGAGAAGGAGCCTTTGCATATACCTTGGGGAAGAGCTGCAGAACACTTCAAAAAGACTTTGCTGAAGCAGACCCCAAATCACAGAGGCACATACTTGTAAGTTAAGACAAGCAGTGCCAAATTAACTGTCCACTGCAGCAAAGTCTGTGAAGATGAGGAGCATGAAGGAGACTTTGTTATGTATCTGTACGACCCTTATTCAAGCTGGCAGTATAGAGGCAGATAAAGTGAAAATAGCTCAGAAGTGGATAACACAGGTTAAAAAGCCCCCAGAATTAACAAGCTATGAGGAAAACATNGTTATCATCAGTATATTTCCAACTCTTTCTATTATGGAAGCTGATAAAAAAAAAAAAAAAAAAAGATTATCATCAGAGAACACCAATCCCTTTATTTTAGCTATAGCAATACAGAATCAGACTTTAATACCTGTGTTGTTCAGCAGCTTGCATTCACAAATAAGCAAATGTTTTTCTCTTTCAGTGACCCGGGCACACTGGCAGGAGAGATACAAGCATGCTCACTTTTAATTCCAGTATTTATCATGCTATAAAAATGTTTGAATTAAGATTAAGATTGTAGAATCACAGAACCTTCTGTGATCGTCTGGTTCCAATGTCCTCCCATAGGCAGAGACACCTTCCACTAGATCATGTTGCTGATCCTTGAACATTCCCAGAAATAGGACATCCATAACTTCCCTGAGCAACTTCCTCCAGTGCCTCACTACTCTCACAGTAAAGAATTTTTCCTTATATCTCTTCTAAACCTTCCCTCTTTCAGTCTGAAGCCATTTCCCCATGCTTCACTACATGTCCTTGTACTAATCTCTTTCCATCTTTCTTGTAGGATCTTGTTAGGTTCTGGAAGGCCACAATTAGGTCACCCTGAAGCCTTATCCTCCCCAAGCTGCACAGTCTCAATTCCTTTTGCCTTCCCTCTCAGGTGTTTCACATAACTGTATTTATTAAATGGCAGAAGAATGCATTTTTACAGGTTTATTTGGCTTAGAAAGGAATTAAATTGTTTAAGGTTGCTCATCCTGTCTCTTCTTGGGAAATTTTGGCTATATAACAAGCTGTAATAGTAGATGTTGAGGTACTAGAAAACAAAAAATTGATCTGTTGAGAAGCATTGGTTACCTTTATGACTAAATTCAATGGGCAGGAGTATTCAGGTTACAACTGGGCTTTGGCACTTAGAATCTCCATAGGGGCAAACGTCTAGATTTTTAAACTTTATTTTAAAATATATTGTTAATGCCTTAAAGAATCAAAACTGCACACAAAATTTACTGCTTTAACTTTTCCCAAACATTGTTTTTTATATTATTATTATTTATTTTCATTATTGTATAATCCTATATATTTAAAAGACTGTGCATGGGAGTAGCTAAGCCCTTATTTGGGTCTGGCCTCCAGTCTGTGAAACAATTAGTGGATCAATGTAGAATTAACTTGAAATATTTTGGATCTTCATCTTTGTGATCTTCAACTACTGCAGTTTGACTTTGTGCTGCTTTATCATTGTAACATGCATTGAAATTAACAGGCTTATCTGGGATTTGATTCATTGGGATATGTAGGGAGCACTTCTTCGAACATTTGAGAGATGCAATTTGTTAATTGGAAGGTATAAATTTTAATTTTTATTTAATTTTTTTCTCATTCTCCACATAATACTAGACTGATATATATGAAAATCTCTACAGTTACTGTATCTACAAAATACCTTCGGTCATTAACACAATATGTCTGCAAAAATATAATATTTGCAAATATTTGTAAAATATTTGCAAAAAATGTTTCTTTTTATACAAATTAATTCTCACAAACAATCAAGTAACCTAGTATACTAATGCTAACCTTGATCCACTTGAATGGGTTCAATTTTCCATGCAGGGGAAGAGCACTACATAGAAACTTAAGTAGATCTTCAGGATCTTTTACCAAAAACCATCAGCTTGGGCAGTGCTACTATTCAACATTTAATTACACAGGTTCAAAGATAAATTTTGGACACAGAACTAGGAAGACTAAACTATTGCTGAAGGTATTTCTTTTACTTTGGGGGTTTTTCTCAGACTATAATAGGAAAATGAGAGAAACCAAAATAAACAAAGGAAATATAATTTGTTTACAAAAACTCAATCATCCTTCTAGAACTAAAAACAGAAGCTTTGGCATCACTGATGTGATCTTTATATTGAAACATCTAACTAATTATTTTTCTGCCTTGCCTTGCCGCTACATGCAACAGAATAATTGGCTTGTAAGTAAATTTTTTTTCTTTTCTCTGCTTTTCAATTCTAGAGGAAAATTGAAACATGAAATAATTGAAATACTTGAAAGCTGGAAACCTTAATGGGATGGAGTGATCTTGGCTGGCCCCAATGCCACTCTTGCACTTCTCTTCTGTGGGAAAGGGGAGGAAAATAAGAATCTCATGGGTTGAGACAAAGACAATTTAACAAGTAAAAACAAAGGTCACATATAGAAACAAAACCAAAAATATTTATCATCTACTTTCCAGCAGCAGGTGACCTGGGAAGTAGGTCCTCACTATGAATAGTGGCTGCTTTGTAAGAAAAATGTCCTAATGTGGGAGGATGGATTGTAAGAGAATAGAGATAGTGCTGAAGGCAATCTCACTCCTGAGGAGTTGCAGCTGTGCTAATTACCAAAGAGTAGGAACAGGCCTGCCCTTAATAGGCCACAGCTATGTCCAGTAAGGATGGGTGTTATAAAAGAGTGGATTAGGTGGTAGAGAAAAAAGTTGGAGTTTGTTGGCTGTGCTATGAGGAATGAAGGGTCAGGTGGTTGTGAAAGGGCTAGGAAGGAGTCAGTGTCATGAGGAGCTGCCTGTGAGGACTCACAGAGAGAAGGTATGGAAGTTTTACAGTAAGATGATAAACTGACAGTGACAGTTCTCATCCACTGTCGATTGATGCCAAGCACTGATGCTGACACCCTAATTTGTAATACCCCTCCCCATTTCCTTCCTCTTATCTTTCATTGCTGAGCATGACATCATATGGTATGGAACATGCCTTTAGTCAGCTTGGGTCAGCTGTCCTGGCTGTGTCCCCTCCCAGCCTCTTGCCCACCCCAGCCCATAGACCTTTGGGGAGAGAGGGAGGGTTGAAGAGAGAACACTGATGCTGTGCTAGTGATGCTCAGCTGCAGCCAAGGCACGGGTGTTATCAACTCTTCTGGCTACAAGCACCAAGCACAGCTCTTAGAAGGCTGCTGGGGGGGAATTATCTCCTCCTCATCAATACACATAGTCAAGATGCCAAAAAATTATCAGGTGTTTGTCCTAACTCATCATTAATTTATTGAAATGACACATTATTTAGATTATTTATAAAATATATTTGAAAGATTATGTAAATATGACAGATTCTGGGAATTATTTTCCTGCATTTACTTTGCTTACTAATCCACAGAATGTAATTTTCCCCCACACTGCTCCTAATTTAAGGAACTACTGTAGTTTTGCAATCCCTTCCAAAAAGTGTCTTTAAATAAATGCTCATATTTTAGTTCTTTTTTTGGTAGGGTCTTATTTCTTGAATTTTTCTGACAGCTACCAAATGCCTTATAAGTAAGTAGCAATATACTTGTTTTTCCAAATCTGTTATTCACAATAAATTAAGACCTTCATAGGATATATTCTATAAAAAGCATAATAAGTTTTTATGTAACAATTTTCATTCTTGTTTGCCAAAGTGCTTTTAAAAGTCTCTTGAAAAGTCTGTTTGTTCAAAATATGTTGAAATTATAGTTCAGAAAAGTGAAAATACATAAATACTGAAATAAAGTTGCTTTATCTATGGTGTTATCAAAAAATATGGCTCACCTCAGCCATGATTATTAGATATATTAAATAGAACCTGGATTTCTAGTGAAAAAATACTATAAATAAGATCTCACTTTGGCTGATGTAATTCAAGAGTACTACTTTTGTCTTTAATCTGTACGTATTCTTAACAAGATGAAAGTTCTCTGATATTGGCTGTGGTTATGAAAAGTACAATTCTGGTCTTCCTAATGGTCATATGTAGGGAAATGTGAGTAAATCTAGAATTGAAATGGTGAGCTGGTGCCTGGATATCTGTTTCTTACATATTATGGGTAATTTGGGTGGTATTTTAATATGAGTTGAATGACTTTTCTGCTACATGCAAATACTCCCATCAGCTCACTATAAATTATACACCTTTATTTAAATAATTCATTCATTCAATCTTCAAATAATCAAATAATCCAACCAAAGCAGCAAGCAGCCATCTTTTGGCTTCTTCTGTGGGTAAACAGTGAGTTAGAGCCCAGTCTTGAGAGAAGATTCAAGTTTCCTTTATATTGTGTTTCTCGATTTTCCCCTCTGCAATGCTGCTTATAGAAGAGGCACACTTTCCACCCTCAAGTGTGCAAAGTCATTTTACCCTTCTTCTGTGAGTATAGGTGTCTCAAAATATTTACATATCTCTTTATGTATCCTATGGTGTTGCTGAAAAGGATGTTGGTATGTCTTATGGACATGAAGGAGGTTTAACTTAAAATTTTACACAGAGTGTGAAACTCTCTTAAAAAAAAAAAAAAAAAGAAAATGGTGAGCAGTATAACTGAAAGTGCAAGATATTAAAATCTCTGACACTGACACCCATCTTAAATGTTAGAAGCACTAAAAAACAAAATATCTAGTCATAGTTTTTTTTAAAGTGTGTAAGCATCATTTATGCTCACAGAAAAAGAATCTTCACAGAGCTAAGTAAATATAACTAGATTATCTTTTAATTACTGTTAATCAAATAATATAATTTTGTTATACAATTATGGCTGTTATTGTCTATTGTGTAAATAGACTTAAAGATAACACACTTAGCACTTTGAAATTATGTATAAGAAAGCCCTGTGGAAACCAGCTAATTTATTAAAGTTCTACTGAGACAGGAAAAGTCAACCATTTTTACCTCCACAGGGAAACACATTTATATTCCTATAATCCATCCTGGAAGTAATATAGTAATTTAAACAAACTATTGAAGAGTTTTCAGTGGAATCTTGGGCAGTTTCTAGTTGACTTAGATCAATATAGTTTTACTAGCACCAGAGGTTTGCCAATTTACACATTTCAGTGAATATATGCTAATTTATACCAGCTGAGAATCAGGCCTTTAAGAGATTGTAAATTTGTTTAAAGGTTTATTCATAATCCTGGATAATAGGAAGGGATGGTTGGGAGGATTATTTCAGTCATTTTAAAGATGCAATTAAGCCAAACATATAGACTTTTTAAAAGCCTTTCAACAAAGGGTTGCTATTTTTAAATGACCATCTTTTGTTGTGGGAAGAGATATATTTACTAATAAATTCACCTCACAAAAAAATTTAGCCACTTTCTTACTGATTGAAAGAGTCCAGAATACAGTCTGTAATTCAAGCTCCCTATTAATTTATTAGACCATTTAAACCACTATGAGAAGCTAAAACAATTGCAACCACCATTAAGGTTCAAGCACAATATCTATTGTGTTATTAATAGTACATAAAGGCTGCTAACCCCTGTATTTCTCCACAGTAGCTCTGATATCTTGGAAAAATTTTATCTTCATTTTCTCAGTCTACAAGTCAAAAAACATCTTCAGATGTCATAGACCACCTGAAACTGAGAGTCAAAGAAAAAAGGGAAGAGGAAAAAAGGGAAGGTTTGCTTTCTCACTGTCCTTTATCCTTGCAAGTGAAATATTAAAGATGTGGATTTATGTACCTGCTACCATTCTGTTCACAGCAGAGCATTCCAGGCACAGTTCTCATTCTGAGTGATTTCTTTACAATGTTAAGAATTTTGAGATCTTCCACTGTTATTTTGGCAAGAAGGCAAAAATTATAGGGAATACCCTAAGGAATTCCTGGGGATTTTACCAGTATGTATAACCAATATGTTTGGCTTCCATGGTGAAAAGACTGACCGTGAGCAGTAGAGGAACCAAGTTATTTACTTCTGCTCTAACAAGGCTTTCATTGAGTTCTCCTGTTGGCTCTGACAGCCCTGGAGGAAGTTTCTGGCATCCCCTCACAGAAGCTACTCTGTAGCCACCCCCTACCCCGCTACCAAATCTTGGCCATGCAAACTTAATACACTGACCCATAAATCCTCAGTCATCCCTTAGAAATAGAAATATGCATTCAAGCTACTCCACATAGAGTGCAAAAATTTGTCAACTCTCACTGTTACTCCTCTTGAAGAGCTTGAATCCATCCAGCACTTCAGTCATTGAAGCTGCCCCACCATGTGTCTTGCATCATCATCATATTGTGGTTCTGTGACTGCATGTAGTTTTTTAATTCCTTGTTTTTCTTGTAGATCATATATTTACATACACACACAGCAGACAGGGCTTAGGCTTTGTCATTTACCTTGAGGATGGAAAGCTGCACCCTCTCACCTTCCACTCCCTTCACCCTGGCCCTTAGGTCCTTGTAATCACAATATTAGAGTTGCGATAAGAGACAAATCAAACATCGCAAAATAGCAAATATTTATAGCACATTGTATTTCAAAACAGCTGTTGAATTCCTAGAACTGGCTTGAATATAATTTTGATCAGAGATATATTGAAACAAGTATTTTCAGATGTGTATTTCATTCATGGTCCAATACTATTAAAAGAAGGGCTAGTATTTAATTAACTCCTTTCTACTTGGGTAAATTTCCAAAGAAAAATTGCAAAATTACAGCTATTCATATAGAGGGAAAGATTGTAAGCATTCACCTTTAAGAGAGGTTTCAGGTCCATAGGATCTCCATTGTCAGACCTACTGTCTTACAACACAGTTAAACAAGTAAGTTGAAATGTACCTCTGACCTCAGTATCTGTAATTACCCAGCAGTATGTAGCTGCATGATAAGGGCAGGTCTCTGCTCAGCATTCAGTCTGTTCTGAAATTTGAAGCATCAATTGTTCTCACACACTGAAGAGAGAAGAAAATATTTCATACTCAATACCTGTCTGTGTTTCAGCAGCTGGGTACCTAAGCACTACAATCAGCTGAGATTGTAATTTTTTTCTCCTGAAATTGTGCTTGAATTTCGCATGTATATCTAATACATTTCTCAACACTGACACTGAATTTCACAAGAGAAGCAGCCTGGAGCACACAGCAGGAGAAATGCAGAAAAAGCAAACAGCATATCAGAGCTGCTCAGTAAAGGTTCTTGTTTGATTTTCAGCATTTTGTAGGTGGTAGTACATCACAGTAAAGCTCAGCAAGACAAACACGAGTGTAGAATACAACTGCCAAAGTGTTTAAACTAAATTTTCCCATGTTTCTCCCTGTTAAAGAAACTGAACCTGATGATCCTCAGGACATTGGGAATTCCTCATTCCTTGTGTGCTAGAGCTCTATTTGGTGCACTCTCATTCTCCAAGGGATCAGTCTGTTACTGTTTCCATAGATCCAGACAGTAAATAGGTGTTCTGCAAAGATGTGTGTGTGTATGCATGCACATACAATTGCGCACACACACACAAGTATGCATTCACAGAAACCAACACAGTCCAGTGGCTTTAATGCAGCACTCATATAAACACAGACAACAGTAAATCAGGCTTGTCTTCTCCTGTTAACCAAGGCTGAAGACAGACTTGTTGATAGATGGACATCATTACTCCTTAACCCACAGTCATACCCACCTTCACAGATCTGTTGATTATTAGCACAGGTGTTATGTTTGCCTAACACCCATGTGATCTACCCTGGATCCTAGGTCCTCAACTCATTCAGAAACTCGGACTCTGGATCTTTCCTAGGCTCTTCCCACACTAGCTAGTCCCACAATTTTTCACAGTGCTATCTGAAAGTATTATCAGGTTACTGTTTTCTAATTTGTTATGTCCAGCATTTTCTCATGCTATGCTCACATTGAAATGTTTTTCATGTTTTTTTCAGTCAGTAAATAGCAGGTAAGAGCCTTCTCATCTGCTTACACAGGCTAATACTTGTATTTTTATTCATATAAATCAATATGTGAGTGTGTTTATTTTCTTTTAATCATCTTGTTTTGAGGTAGAAATGGAAAAAAAATGTGTATTGATATTATACAGGAAAAGACATGCCAAATCTACAAAGCAGATGTTGAAGTAAGCTGCATGTGTTCAACAAAAAATAAGCAGTTGTTACCAGTAAAACCTCACTAGTCTCTCTTTCCCCATGTGTGTGATGAAATTCTGATCATAATGAAAAGGTAGGGAATGACCAAACATTCTTTTCTGGAAACACAATCAGAATTCATTATTTTATACAGAAACCATTTACCTGTGCATTTACAAATGCATTTACATTTTGCACCTGAGGAAAGGTGCAACAGCAGCATAAAGAAAATTTTCAAGAGAACTTGATATAATACTTTTCACACTCGATAGGGCTATTCACACTTCAATTCATTCTGAAAACAGGGAAAGGAGAGGCAGAGCAGCTTTGTTGAGCTCAAGCAGTGAATTTACACATTTACAGCAGCCAATCAAGTTTAATATTTAGGGAAAAAAACACTTAAATTTGAGTTGCTATTTCAATCTAAGGGATGGAAGAGCAGTTATCTAGAGGGAGAAGGTGAGTGAGTAGCTGCTTTTTTGATGGACAAGATTTTCTTCCATTGCTCTCATGAATATGCAAGGTATAGTAGACCCAAGAAGCCAATTGAGGGGAAATAATGGGTGGCAAAAGAGTGAAACCAGTTCTCAGCTGCCTTTTCTGTGGAACAGCATCAGCTGTCATTTAGGTGTTCCTAGAAGCACAGAGTTTTGCTTTAGGACAAATTTGCTGACTCCCTGGAGACTGGTCTCTGTGTGACAGACTAAAAAGGCTAAATAGCAGCAAAGAAGAAACTTAATTGTCAGTTCATATAGATGATGCTTGTCAGGCAAATGATTCCATAAAAATGGGCACATTATAGTACAGGAAATGTTACCCTGAAAATGAAGTAAAATCATGCCTTTTTTATTATCCTATTTTGTTAATAATAAACTAGCAAAGGTCAGTCCTATTTTATGTAACAGTGGAGACCACAGTTTACAACTATTTTAGCAAGGCTGAATTTTCATGTGCCTGTGATCCTGTGGCCATCTGAAAACAAAACAAGTAAATGTTTCCTAAGACATAGCTATATATTGTAAATATATTCAACTTAGTGGAGTAATGAAATATTTTTTTTTCCATTTCTATGCACAATAAAACTAAAATATCAACAATACACAAATTGTTTATCACAATTATTTAATCAAGGTCTACAAAGAGACAATGTGAAAGTCTCTTTTTAATTTAAAGATTTCTTAGGAGTTTTCCTTACCACAAAATTAAGTACCAATCTTTTAAATTCCTGGAGTTACTGTTGTTCATAGCATCAGCAGTGTTTTTATGGCATTCAGCTACCTTGGATTATTTTATCAAACTCTTCTGACCATACCTATTGGGCACTTTATTTTTTAATATATTACAAACTATTCTGCATGTGTCATCTCAATTTTTCTTCATTTTTACAATTTTTAACTTGTTTAATTTATTAATGTATTATAAAATTTGAACATCAGTAAAAAATAAAATGAAACAAACTTTCTATGGTCTTAATCCTGTATTTTTTGTTCTGTATAAAAACATTTCTTTGTGTGATACATTTGTGATACATTGAGGAAATAAAAATTTGTCTTTTTAGTTTACAGAGCTGAAAGAATAATTTGTATCACTCTCATTTACAAGGCTTCATGACTGCTGTATCTAAATACTGAATGATTTTTTTTGGTAGTTTTCGAGCATGTTTTTGAGAGCAATACAGAAGTTCTGTGTAGGAGATCACTTTTCTCTGAAGAATAATTTCACCATTAAGAAACTTTGAACCACCTTCACAACTTCAAACTTCTTAATAGAAACTGAATGTGTCACACCTTTTCATATTGACTGCAAAAAATATTAAGAAAAAAATTAAATTATGTTATCATGCTGTAACTTCCCACTAAAGATAACAAGGTTGTATTACTTTTTCCCAAGTAATCAAATGAATACCTCTATTTTGAGCTAATAATCCTTTGTTGATATATATTCTACGTAAATAAATAGTATTTTAAAATTCTAAGCTTAGTCAGTGAATTACTTCATGATTTGGCCAACAGAGTTAAAGAGAATTAAATGAATTTTAGTTCTACCCTATAAAATTCCAATAAACCTTATTCTGACAAAAGTCATTGGCAGCTGTAAGAAACATTCACATGAATAAATATGGTCAACTTCACAAGACCAGATGCTAATCTATAAAGTAACTGCTCACAAATCAACATAGACACACAAGCAGAAGTATCAGATGGACCAATGATTATTGGAATGAGAATAAGAACAGCATATTATTATTAGAAAAAAAAAGACATGAGATAATTCTGCAGAGAATTTACAGAGTGCAGTTAAAGTCCCTGTACCCCATCTGTGTATACATTTAGCCATGAATACTAACATTAGGCTTAAGCTGGAGTTACAGTTTGAGGAACTGAGGAATTTTCCATCCCTTCACAAAATATGGGATTTTTTCCCTAGATTGTGCATGTCTTATGTATATAATTTTTTTCTGTGTTAAAATTTTCTGAATGTGTGTTTAAAAATGGGAAAAATTTACCTGCTAGCCTGTCTGGAGAAAAAGAATAATAATTAAAAATAAATTTAAAAACAATTCAGGTAATGGTGATTTTATGATAGCAGTGCTTGTCTGCAGTCCTTTAGGTCAGTGGTTTGAGACTCAGCATATTATGGAAAATTTCAATAACCTTCTCTGCCAAAGGGACTTACACAAGTATTTGTTCTTTGGGGATTCTAGATAAACTACAAGAGTGCAAAAAGTAGTAACTTCTTTTCTCCTCTTGCATCTAGTCTATTTTACTTCAGAAATACTCCAAAACTCTTTTCAGATAATTTTTCTCTTTGGTTTAGTGGGCAGAATATTAATACAGAAAGCAAAAGGAGAATTGCTGCATTCCAGCCCCATGTAAAGTCAATATTTTTTATTTTTTGTATCAAGTGGAAGAGCTCCAGCAATACAGTTTGTACCAGATTTTTTGCTGGTGCCTGTGGTATTGAATATATAACATAACTGTAAAACATCAACCCATGCATATTTTCATCTCTTCAACAGCCAATGCATTCTGCCACTCTCATCTCAATATCAGCAAAATAAGCAAATAAAAAAAATCATGTGTTTTAAAACAATTAAAGTCCTAAATTATCATGCCAACCTATTTAAACTGCTTTAATTCGTTGTGACTGTGTGACAGGTTTTTTAGACTTTAATGGAATTTGTAAAAGAATATATGCTCACTCTTTCTCCTTTACCATCTACATTTTCTTTGAAGTGTATTTGCTGATTCCATATGCTTGTCATAGCTGAAGAATATTTAGATCTTACTTGATGAGTAAGATCTTTATAATTTGCTGATCTAGTACAACTATTATGCAGATTCAGAAGACAGGCTGTGTCTCCTTCTTCTATTATGATAGCAAAACTGTGTGAGATGGTTGTAAAAAATGGCAAAAATTAATATTTCTATAATTAAATCAGGTTGAAGGAAGACAGTCCTGAGGAAAATAGTCACCTATCATTAGTTTGCATTCTTACTGACAGGTTGTCTTACACCACCTAGCTTTTCCTGCAGGATATGCTTATAATATTTCAATTTGAATATTAAAACCAATACAAAAGAATGTATTTACATATTTTTATATACGCATGCATATACAGTTGTGTATGTATTTACTAATTATATACTATTTTCCTCAACATTCCTGATGCTAGAAAGATGAAAATGTAATTAACTGTCTTCAGAAATTTCTCTCATAAATAAAAACATCTGAATATTATTTTAATATGAAAATTCAATTGGTAGATCACATCTTAATTGCTCCCTGTCATAAACTCCGTTGATATATGTATTTACTGGAGAAACATATTGGCAAGCACAATTTCCATTCCTCAGACTTTTTTCTCTGACCTTGTTTCATTCTCTTTAATTCTAGCCACCTATCCAAAACACATAATTTGGGATTCTATTCATCATGAACTCACTCTGTAGTTAGTTGAAAGTGAAAAAAATACTTTAAAAAGCAATTCAGTGTTAAATTTATCAACATCTAGGGAGGACTATCTCTTTCTATTTATTAGGGAGGAAGCTGAGATAAACATATTCCTCCTCAGTGACTATCAACTAAATGGTTGTTGTTGAGTGGAAAAACCTTCATTATTTTTTAGAACTTCAGCCAAATTATCTTTTATAAGCCAAATACCTTTCGTGCTCTGCTAATGGCATAATAAACTTAGCAACTGCTCTTTATACTTGGGTTCCAAAACAGAAAAGCACCATATTCCCATTTTACAGAGGAAAACAATCTTTATAGATGAAATGCATTTCCCAAGATAACGCTGAATACAAATCAGAGCTTCAGTACATGTAAGTTGACCAGTATGGATATGTAAAGTATTCTTTACTCATTTTGGATTTGTCTCATTAAATCTCACTGTCTAAAAAGAGTGAAGCAGTTTACCAAGTTGCTTCCCACTTTGGAAATACCTATCTCCTCTCTATGACAATAGGTAAAATTTTCTTGAAGGGATTGAACTAGATGCCAAAATTCTTGTCATGGTTTAAGCCCAGCTGGCAACTAAACACCACACAACCACTTACTCACTCACCTCCACCATTCTGGTGGAATTGAGAGGAAAATAAAAAGTAAAACATTAGGTTGAGACAAAAACAATTTAAAGATTGAAACAAAAGTTAAATAAAACAATAATAGCAATTAATAATCATTATAGTAAAAGGGGAAAAAAAAGCCCACACAAACGAGGAAAAACAAGTGATGTACAATTCAATTGTTCACCACTTTGTGACCAATTCCAGAGCCTGTCCCTGCACCCCAGTCAGGCCCTTCCTGGGTAATTCCCCCAGTTTATTACCTGGCCAAGACATTCTCTGGTGTGGAATATCCCTTTGGCCAGTCTGGGTTACCTGTCCTGATTATGTTCCCTCCCAGTTTTTTTTGTGTGCCTCCTCACTGGCAGAGCATTAAACACAAAAAAAGTCCTTGACTTAGGGTATGGGCTGTTTAGCAACAACCAAAACCCCAATGTTTTATCAACCTTATTCTCATAATGAATCCAAAAGACAGCTACTAAAGAAATTAACTCTATCCCAGCTGAAATCAAGACATTTGTATTAAGATGCAGCTAATTAAGTGGAAATAACATTTCCTCTGACTAATTTACAGTTTTCTTACAGTGGCACATGCTTAAAATTTCATGGTTTTGAGATCAGAAAAATTAATTCTTAATTCTCAGAACAGTTGAGAATTAACTGTCCCATTTTTGAAACCTTAAGGAAAGACATATGAGAAAGTTATGAGGGGAAACTTTTACCTGATTTGAAAATAAGTGCTTCTGGGGAATCAACCATGACAAACTCATATGGATATTAAATTCTAAATACTGCACTAATTAGATGCCTATTGTAAGCTACAAATTAAGATGACTATCTCATATATATTGGTCTTCCTCTAGAGAAAGATGCAGGTAGACAGCTACTGGTGAGGTAGATCCTATCTTGAATGCTTATATTGAAATTAATATAAGAATATTTGGAAGGGCAGATGATCAGTGAGACAGAATACCAGATCTAGTAAGACACAGTGCTGAGCATATTCATCTCAAGCAATTAAGCAGAGAATTCAAATCAGTCTTAGATGTAAAGATTGTTCATTACTATATCTATTAAAAAATGCTAGACTATCTTTACAGCCTGAAGTAAAATCAGACA
>WBNO01027514.1:0-41662 GCA_013400575.1 Peucedramus taeniatus | reverse complement strand
TTCACAAAAAAACACCAATAAGTGCAAAGTCTGGGTTTTAGTCAGATTAGTTCTCACAATATTAGAGCCATAAGAAATCTGTATTCTGTATTTTGCAGAATACAACCAAACCACAATTTAAGTACAAAAGCACTATGAAAAAAACCTCTTTCTCTAGGGGGAAAATATATGTAAGGAGTGGTGGTGGAATATTTTAAGATTTCTTGGTTTACCTATGAAAATAATTTTTACAAGTATCACTCCAAATCAAAACTGATTTATAGCAGAGTGAAATTACCAGACATCTGCACATACCATCCTTACTCAGAGGGATAAACACATCCAGCTATGCACAGTCACAGTGCTCTTATTTATGAACATTTATTCTTTAAAGAAATCTAGGTGGATTCCCACTAACACAGTAGGAACAATTTATACATCTCAAGATAGAATTCCAGAAAAATTTTTACAAAGCATTAAGAAGTTGACATAATTCTGAGTGCCTGTTCCCAGCTCCATACCCCAAGTATCTGCTACTATTAGATCTCAGCTATCCTACCCTAAGGCATCACCAAAAAATCCTATCATTTCAGCCCAGGTAAGTGTTCACATGAACTTTATTCTCTTAATAACTTTGATTCTAAAAGGCTCAGGTTTTTTTTGGGTAACTCCTACATTAATATTTCTATTGGCATCTCTCAAGTTAAATAACTCATCCTTAAATGCAATGTTCAAACAACAGCTTTAGGAATGCCAGTCTACATCTGACAAGCACAACTATAAAACGTGAAGGACTCTGCCCATGCTGGAAGCCCTGGAATGTGATAACAAAGACAGCAACTGGATAACAATGATAAACACTAACTGTGCATATTGTACCATGCACACTGCAGTGAACTGCTCATTTTTTTAATACTAATAGTACTGTACTGCAGGTATTAAAGAAATAATCCAGTAGTCTAACTGTGCTTGAAGACCTACAGTGAATTAAGGAGTATGACCCACTTGCATTATTTTGCTGCTCAACACATTTATCAAAGCAGTGTTGATCTTGGACACTGTAACTGCATCACAGCACTGAGGTGCTCCAGCCAGAAGCTGAAGGAGCAGAGTTACTGAAGGCCTAAATTATTCTCTACAACATAATGCAGAGATGCCCATATTTTTTTTCAGGAAAAACTTCACTTGTGTATAAAATAATGACATCAAGAACTTCAGGATCACCAGACCTTTCAGGGAAGCAGAACACCCACAACAGAAGGTGCTGTGGGGATGGCCAAGGATGTCACACGTAGAGATCTGCTACCCTGATGACTGACAACAGGAGACAAGGGGTAATACTTGGCAGTGAGGTTTGCCCAGAGATTAGACAAAAAATTCAGTGTTATACATACAGTTCACTTGTATAATAGAAATGCAACTGCCAAAAGAAAAGGGGGAACACACCAGCCAGTCTCAAAAGCTACATGTGAGTCCACCCATGCAATCACCAATAAATATAGCCTCATGCAGGAGGTCTTCAAGTTCTAATTCTCACTCCAAAACCTTGAATGCTCCTGGATTGAGAAGCTTTGTTTTAAAATCAGCATTTATGTGTATTTGTCAAAGCAAAGAAAACAACAAATAATACATTGCCCAAGCCTCATTTAATGCAGTGCAGCAGCATTTTCTTTGAAAAACCTGCAACAAGTACCACTTGAAACCTGAAGACCCAAAACCTTAAAGCAGTATCATTTAGGTTTTTAGAATGCAAAATTCCATGATGCACTGACAGCTGCTAGATTATGCATACTGCCTAAGTCATCACTGATTTTAAATGAATCTGATTTTAAAAAACCTTTCCTCACTGTGTCACAATGATAGGATATTGACAGCATCATTTTGACATTCCTTTGCTTTTTAGGACATGTTTCTACCGTCTATACTCATCACCTGTTTATTTTTGGCTTCATTTTTCTAAATACTGAAGCTGCCCTATCAGTTTCACAGGCTTATAAATGTTATACATCAAAAATTAGTTTCACTTATTAAGGCAGGAAACGGCTGTAAGAACTCTGGGATCTGTGCCTCAAAGCAAGAGCTTTATCAGCAGGTTCCAGTCACTGCTTCTTGCAAAAGAAAATGGTGCCGATTAAAACCCCATACACCTGATTTCAAAAAGAACACCTACCCACTGAACATTTCCCACATGGCTGCAAGGGGGGCTGCACCCCAAACACCAGACAGCTGTTTCTCACACACTCTCTGTCCCCAACCCTGTAACACCACTCAAGAAAAATGAAAACTATACAAAAAGAGATGAAGTTGAGATAAAAGAACAATAATTCATCCACTTATTACTCCAGACTTCAGAAGTGGTGTACTTCAATGCAGCCACACTGCAGTTCCGTGCCTGACTTGCTCACAGAGCTGTGCTGCATTGGGAAGTTAGAGGGATACAAATAGCCACATAATTTAAAATTAACTCACTTCTTAGAGGCATTGTATATTAAAATTGACATTTCTAAGAGAAGAAAAGTAGCAATTGAATGACTACAACATGAAAGCAATATTTATTAAGTGTACTTGTATACAAAACAATGACTGTTCAATCAGCCTCTTCCATAATCAAATCCTCTTTTTATAGCTCTTCACTGAAACAGTCACTGTTAGAAGAATTTCCTTAGGAAAAAAAAAGTATTTTAAAAGATCCATTAAAAAAAAAAGCTTCTGAAAATCACAAAGAAAAATGAACCTTACAGTGAGCAATGGAGCACATCTCTACAAGACCAGAGAACCCCAGTGAATTCACATGGATTCTGCCTCGACAGAACTCCTCATGAGAGATCAAGCCAGTCATTTGAGTTTTCCTTCTTTCAACATATTATTTGTTCAGATAAACCCACTTAACCAAAACCAAGTCAAGGCTGTGAATACTAATAATGTTTCAAGCATTTTGTTTTCAGAATTACAACATGCTAATATTTGAAAGTCAACAATTTGGAGCTAATGTTCCACAAATAATAATACACTGCTGTAGCACCTGGGATATGCTAGATGTTGTATAATCCCATGGCTACCAAAATCAGATAACAGTTTATCATAAATATTACAAAACCTTAAAACTTCTTACATTAATTTGTTTTTATAGTCAAACAATTTGCACTAGAACCTCAGTATGTTTTATTGATTATAATACTCCAACCACTTTAGAGGAGATGGGATAATGACATTTGTGAAGGAGAACAGCAAGTGTTTTTCATGTTGTACACATGAAAGGTAATAAAACAGTCAGAAGCTGGTCAGACTTAAAGGGAACATCAGGACACATTCCTACCACTGTCAATAGCTGTTATCTTTGCAGACTGAAGTTTTGTGATCACTGGTGACAAGGCAGATAAGAGTCTAGTCATTAGAAACTGCCCTGAGTGACTAAATGGAGGAGTTTAATGATTTTGTAAGAACACTCACTGAGGAACAGTTACTTTTACCTAACCTCAGAGAACCTTAAGAACGGTATTTCCCACTTCAAAAGCTGTCTGTTTTTAAAGCCATCACAATATTGTAATACATTGCATTAAACAGATTTAAATCTGCAATTTTACATTAAAGCTCAGTTTAAAACACTGTATTTAAGAAACATTTAAAATATTTGTATGAGAATGAGAAGCAGCTAAAATTTGTCTTTGCTTTCCTAATCCTTTTCTAATACCTTTGAATTTTGCAAGCATACACAGTGGACAGAAAATTCCCATTACCTCTGTGAAGATGGAAGAATATGCAAGATAAAGGAATGAAAGCAAAAATTATATAATTATTTTTAGTATAAATCTAGAAGGTTTATAGTTTAAATCATACTACTCAGATGACTTTAAAAAGAACGCTTTTCTACTCACTGAAATAGTACTTTTTTTTTTTTTCTTACCTGGCTTCAAAACTGTTAAACTATCTTATTATCCTAAATTTTTTCCTCTGCTTTTTCTCCCCTATGCACAACTAGCAATGGGGAAAACAGCCTTTGTGGACTTTAGCCATTTTTACTTCAGCTGCTACCACCCACCCTATGTGCACAAATTGAACCATTTCTTAAATGAAATTACCAGAGCTATCTGAGAGATTCCTCATCAGTTTTAAGTATTCACTAAGATCTGCACCTACAGATTTAAAAGCTCCCATTTTTTGTGGCAAAAAGAACACAGCTTTCATGAAATTACTCAGCTACACCAACTAACAAGACAACATCTTGAAAAAACTGTGTTTCTCTGGACTTGGTTTTAGGTATGTACTTATACACTGAACAATTATGACAAGGAGAAAAAAATATCCAGCACAATTCTAAGGCTACAGCAGTAGTACAGAGAGAAAACCATCTACTCCCACTCTTCTTCAGAATTCTTCTAGCCACCAACTCCTGACCACATGAATACACAGAAAAACAAATATTGGCACACAGCATGGGGTTCATATGTCCTTGTTTGCTCTAGATTTGCTAAATCTCTACCTGTCTTCAGGCTTCCCAAGCTTATGGGAGAGGTAATGCAAAAAAAATTATGAAGCACAGGGAACTGAGAGGAAGGGAACATCCTACTCCTGTCCTCTTGGCTTGCAACATGGAAAAAAATCAAAAGCTCAACACAGAAGACCAGATACCAGCTCCTCTGAGTTGTGAAATGAGCAGCAAGGCTCTAAAGCAAGGTTACTTGGGACAGTTCCTGGATGTATTTTCAATTCTTAAACACAGCTACAGCTGTCCAAGCATTGCTAGATCAGCAGCAAAGTCCTTAAATCGCTGACAGGAATCTGCTCAGGAAACAGGAAAGATGTTGCAAACAACCTTCAATGCTGTTTTACTCACAACACTTTCAATCCAGATGTGCAAAACTAAATGACCCCTCAGAGTTTTTGTTAACAGCCCACTTACCTCACGAATGGCTAATCTGTCACTCAGCTCCTCAGCCTTGGCAATGTCACCTTCAGCCACACACTTCTCTATCCTCAGTTCAAGGCCAGACTAGGGAAAAAAAAAAGGTAAATGCCTTTAGAACAAAAATAACATATTTAAAGGGAGTACCTCCTTCCTAAAAACATTTCTTTCATAAAATTCTTTAAGACACTACATAAAGCTGCAATTTCTGTGTACCACAAATCACTCTGTCTGTGTATTGTATTGGACAGTATAATTAAGAATTCACTGAGGGGCTGCCTGAGCACAAATCATTGCATTAGTTCCACCTTATGTGCAGGATAATACTATAGGTTAAAAAAATTACACGGGCTAGTTTATGCCTGTCACAATAAAATTTCATCTGAAGATCTGGCTTATCTCTTCCATCCCTGGAGCTTTCTAAACAAAATGTGAAATATATGTGTCAGGTAACATGAAGAATGGCAATTACCACTGTATCGTTACAGTTCTAAGATCTTATCTTTACCCAAAAAATAGAGTTCTGGCACAAAGCCACTCCACTGTGCTAATAAATTAAAAATTCTAGCAGCCCAATGGAAAACAACCAAAAAGCTTCAGGATTTAAGGGCTGTTTTCTTATTTTCAGAAGTAAACACAACTTGTTTAATGGCAACATTTACAAATAACATAACAAGTAACTATTTCCTGGAAATTATAGTTGTAAATTTTTGATGGAGTACAGAAGGGTAGCACTGACTTCAGAATGTCACAAAAAACCTCACTCTCATAACAAAAGATAATTTACAGCCTCACTGATTTTAAATATTAGTGAACTAAAAGAAAACACATTTGACAGTTCCACAACATACACTTTTTAAGAGATAAAAATGAAAAAGCTAATGGAATTCTTGAGAAACAGTGATCTGCAAACACTGCACTTGAATTATTTCAGGTGATAGATGAAAAAAAAATCACAATTGGAAGTTGCACTGATGGCAAATTCTGTTAAGATGCCTTTTCTGAAAATAGCAAGATGTATCTTCCACTAGTGATAATATCCCTGAAATTGCAATGAAACCATCTGCATTTTTACACTTTGGGCCTCATTCCAGATCTATCCTGACCACTTTAATGACAACTAAATAGCCACCAAAAGTAAGAAGCAAACAAACCTTCATGACCTGTATGTAGAAACTTACTTTAAAAAAATGAAAAATACAAAAATTATCATAAAGGAAGCTAAGTGAACATTTTATGTAATAGACCTTACAGAGAACTTTATAAAAAAATATTATAGAACCAACAGCACTACCAGAAACTCCCAATGTATTGAGATTCTTAACTTATCCATCATGTGTGCCAATTATTTCAGATATGACTAGTTACACAGTAATATTTATGAACAGAATGTGTTAGGAATCCAGTCAAAATGTATGTTAGAGGTTTGCCCCTTCAATTTCTGTAGCCACTGGTGGCAACTGAAGAATTTATATGACACGTTTAAAAGTTAAAACACGATGAAGCAAAACAAAAGGAAAAGTCAAACAATGCATATGAAGTGTTCTGTCTCTCACAACAAGAAAAAACAAAACGAGACAGGAAACAAGCCTGGATACTGTATTAAAAAAAAGCACAACAAACACTCAAGGACATTTAAAAAGCTCACAAAATCTTCCTTCCTCAGAGTGACTGTATCCTTTACTCTCAAATAGCCTCAGTTTCATTCCTATCTCAGTTAAGGACAAGTTCTTTTGCTGCCAAATACAAGCTGACACTGTCTTTGTAATAACAGTCACCTTTTGTGGAGCCCTGCTGTCCACAGGTGATTCAAATCTATCATTGATTCCAAAGTATTGTGTAAGTTCTTTCCATTTGTCTTCATTTTCCAACTGCTGACTACTAAAAACAAACAAACAAACAAACAAACAAACAAGTCATTACTATAACCACTTCCCTTTCCACAACTTGTAATATCCTTTTCAAAGCTAAAATAAACTCTTCCATTTGGCAGACATGGTCTTTTCACCCATCCAGTTTTTAAATGAAGTGAAATTAACTATTCCTCCCCCTTTGTGTAAGTGGAATTTCACAACCTTGAAAGCAAGCTGAGAGAATCATAGAACCATTTAGATTGAAAAAGTTAAGATCAAGTCTAACCATAAACCCAGCACTGCCAAGGAGGAAAAAGAAGGGAAGGAGCAGGCTGAACAAGAGCTTGTATGAAGGAACTAGGAAGAACATTAGGTCTATTAAAAGTTACATTAAAAGATACATTTGTGTTGATTTTTAAAATCAAGCAATAACACTGCATCAAGCAATCACTGGTACAAATTCAGCCTCCCCAACAGAAACATTGAGCAAATTTAAAAGCTATTTACACAATGCTCCAAGCTAGGCTTTGGCTATAAATGTGGTCAGGGTTATTATAAGTTTTGCCTGCTACTAACAGACCTCAGGTAATCCCATTGACCTGGTTATACCTCTTAGCCACTTCATCGGTCTTTCTCTGTTTTGCTAAGGGAAAAAAAAAGAAGAAAAAAAAATCCAACATTACACAGTGATACCCCACAGCATCCAATCAAGTTAACAGAGCTCTAATTGGTCATATTTCCTTTGAAAGATCAACACACTGAGATTTTTACCCAGTGATCATGTGGACTTAAACCTCTTAGCTGTAAGAAACTCCTGCAATATCTGTGAAGTTTTAACCAGAAAGCACAAAAGCAAATTTTACAGAACTACTGAAATACACTTAACCATTATAAATCAGTATTAACTGAGTAGGTTCTGCCTTCTTTTTAAGAAGAGGACAAATATATTACTTGCATTCTATATAGCAATCTATCTACAGCCTCACTACAACCTTGCAAGTGACGTATACGAGTGGAAAAAAAATCCTAGTTAACAGCTAGAATACAATTCTTCATTAAAAAAAAAATACCACAAGAAAGAAAACCTCAAAAACCAAAAATACCAACCCCACAAAAGAGCATGTATTGATACTAACTCAGCTTGAAAAAATAAATTCTGTTAATCATAAAAAAACCACCTTTTCGGCAGCGCTTTCTTTTTCGGCATCTGTTTTCCTCTTTCACTTGCATTTTCATTTCACGGTGTTTCTTCTGAAGCTCCACAAATTTCTGCAAGATTATGAAAAAGCAAGTTAATATTTTTAATTTCCCCCCCCAATTTTTAAGAAATTACATAGGGAAATGTATTATTACACACAGTGCCTTGTGTTATCTATTACATCCCAATCTACAAATCAAGACCATGCGACTCTGATGGTGTTAAACTGGAACTGGTGCTAATCTTTCATCACCTGTCTCTGACTTTCTGCCCTCCCTACATCCCAGACTGTTCAGATCTGAGAGTTCTCCCATGGGATGTGACACAGAACACACCTTTTCTTGCTGTGCACTCCTGAGCTATACCATGTATTTTTACTGCCTAGCTGGCAGTTTGTAATCCCCACATTAGTGACAGCACGGTCCTTGCACAGCAGGCTACCTGCAAGGACTGAGGGGTGAAAGAAGGCAACTATTTTTTACTAATTCTTATTTTGAATCCAAAGCCTAAAACACATTGTTTTGTTAAGGTTTTTCGGTTTTCCCCAGTCTTTACATGCAACTATAAAATCAGGAGGTTATAAGGAACTCTTGAGTCTGAATGCTTGCAGTTAATCCCTACAGCAAACAGGACACACCTCCCCTTCCCAGGTATGAAACACTGAGCTGTAAACCCTTATCAATGCAGAAAGCACCTACCAAGCAGCTCAGAGCCCATAAACCACTGAAAACACAAGTTTTATGCACTTTATAGTTATGACAGCTCCTTGCTGTGCTTTCAATCACCACCAAACTACCACCTAATCACCTCCTTCCTAAATTCCTGTCCACATCACTTTAAGCAATCTAAGGTTTGTATACTCAGACCATATTTTATCCAATTTTAGATTTGTATATTGGCTATTCAACAGTGAATTATTTTAATCTAAAAATCAGCCATTTGAGTACACTGCATTATGCTCATTTGGAGACCTGTAATGATACATACATTCCAGATATTTACAGAAACTCCAGGAGGGCACGTTTGAGATTCACTTTCTTCATCTGTCACTGGTACAAGAGGTTCACTGCTGGCATTACTTTCCTGTCCAGTCCCCTGAACTCTTTCAATATCTTCTTTTGCATCTTGCTTTGAACAGGAATCAGGTGATTCGTCTCCATCATCAGAACTTAGATCAACATCACTTTCATTCAGTCCTGGAGGTAACAGCCCACTCCACATCTTCCAGTTTATTTAAGTCCAAACTATTTCAAGTCACTGCAAAGACAGCAGGTTACCCATCCCAACACAAAAACAACCTGCAGAAAGAGAAACAGCAAAACACGTCATCAGAAATATTTTTGCTTTTGCAACATAACTTACATATCATTACATGTTTTAGACAAGCACATGATAAAGGTCCTAATACTTACTATTTCAGAAAGACAACTTGATAACAGAGACTGAGACTACTGGTTCTTTTTTTCCCCACTCCTTGTCCTTAAAAGTTGTGCCCCTATGCGTTTGCTTACAGTTCCTTTCAGTTTAGGGGTGACACTGCAGCAAACGCCTCCAATGAGGCAACTTCCCGGGACAGCCCCGCCACCTCCCCTCGCCGCCGGGGCGCGGCCGGGAAGAGCCGGTGCGGGGAGGCGGCAGGCCGGGGAAGCGAGGGGGGCCAGCTGCGGAGGCAGCGAGGCGAAGAGAAACGCGGCTCAACGCCGGCCTAGGGGAAGGCAGCCGGCCNAGTGCCCCCTCAGTGCCGCCACCCGGGCCCGCGGCCACCGCCCGCGGCCGTGTTTACCTGGCCGCCATCTTGGCACCGCCGGAACACCCCGCGCGCGGATTGGGCGGAGCGGTGCAGCCAATCAGCGGGAGCGCCCGTCTCCATGGCAGCGGGGCGGGGTGTCCCGGGCTGGGGTGGGTATGGCGGGGGGGGGGGGGGGGGGGNCGTGAGGGGAGCGCCGCGGGGCTGGAGGGACAGCGTGGGCTGGGGAGGAATTGTCAGAGTCTGAAAACCATTTAGGTTGGAAAAGGCTTCCGAGATCACCGAGTCCAACGTACGACCCAACGCCACTGCGTCAAACAGACCATGACACCGGGTGCTACATACAGTCTTTCCTGGAACCGCCTCCAGGGCCACCTCCCCTGGGCAGCCCATTCCAATGTTTAGTCACCCTTGCAGTGAAAAAAACACTCCTAATGTCCAACTTAAATGTCAATTGATGCAACATTTGGCCCATTTCCTCTCACCATATCTCTTATTCCCTGGAGCAGAGCCCGATGCCAGTCTGGCTCCAGCCTCCTGTCGGGGAGTCTTGGAGAGCAATAATGTCCCCTTTAGCCTCTTTCTCTCCAGACTAAACACCCCCAACTCCCTCAGCTGCTCCTCATCAGACTTGAGCTTCTTTCAGAAGAAGGACAAGCATCAAGTTGTACAGCAACCTTTGCTGCCATAAAGGCATCTCTTCCAACAGTAAGCCTTGTGGTTAAGCCACACCAAAATGTTTATGCTGGGACAGAATGACGAGGGTCACGCTCTTAAAAAATTGAGAAATCCTTCCAAAGTTCCCAATAGTGCCTTGGATTAATGTGGTAAAGAGAAAACAACAAAAATACAAAGTCTGTGCAGAGCAAAGGACTTGTTTATATCTAAGATTCTGTTACACCTTGTCCTTTCAGCTTTCACAGGTGAGGCAGACAGCACAAGTATTTAGGAGCAGCCTGATTGTGATTCACCAAGAACATCTTGCACCGAAGGAGCAACAGGAAGGGAGGCACAAGGAAAAGATGAAGGGACAAGGCTGACTTCACCAGCACATAAATGTGTCTGAAAGACAGGAGGTTTCCCATCTGCCAAATAGTTTGTGAGAAGATGTACTTTTGAGTGGCATTTTGACAGGTTGAAAACTGTATCTCAGTATGATAATGAGACTTTTGAGAAAGGAATTGCTGACCCCAAACCACAACGTGACCCAGTTGTGGACAAACAAGAGGGGAATGAGAAAAGGACAAGTGTAATGAAGATGGGTAATTGGGAATATGACTGTGAGCAGGGATTTCTTGGTTGATCCCAGCTTCTGGGATTGGCTGTGCATGGAAGGAAAAACTAAATGCCTTTCTCATGGACATAAATCAGATCTTCAGATTGTTTTCCTTTTATGCCATAATTTTACATCCTCAGATTCATTTCTAAAATCAATTAATTCCGTAAGTAATCACTTTTTCATGAACTACATGTAAATTTCACACTCAGCTTGCTAACTAGATTTTCCTCTCATCTGGGAAATCAATTTTTAAGAGAGTTATTTTATTTACATTGAATAATTGGTTGTATTTGGTACACAGATAACTGGTAATTAATAACTGTATTGATACTGGATATTCATTGCCATTTGTTCTAGTGAGTCGTTAGACCATTAGGCTGCATGATATATTCTTAATGTGACCCAATTTGAACACACTCAAAAAATTAAAAGGTGTGTGACATCTTTATGACCTGTAAATTTATGTGTCTGGTAGGGATATATTTTCAGAAGGCAAATTTAATTTCATTACACAATTTGTATCCAAACATTGTGCTCCTTTTTTTGGTATCTACAACCAATTTGTGGCAAGAAATGGCACTGGTGGTGCACACAAATGAAGTACTCAAATATCCACATTAACTGCATTTTATAATTACAAATTAAATGTACTTGTCATTTTAAAAGCCACATTTTCAGGGTACTCTCCAGTCCTCCAACAAAAACATTCTGACTTCTCATAGGTTCTTCCATATGAAAAATGGTGGCAAGAGCTCCTGCTGGACTTCCATCAGTCCAGAAGTATTGGCATTCACAAAGTAAGTGCTTGATGAAACTACAAAAGAGATTGCTGGCTACTTATCCGAATTTGAAACTTACTGCTGGGTTTTTGTGTTGAAATAATGTGCAAAGTCTTTTTATCTGCAGAGGAAAATAGAAGGCAGCACAACCTTGTGACCAGCCCTGATGTCCCTACATCAAATTTTTGAGGGCTGCTATTGTGGCCAACACTTGATTCAGTGTCGACTTTTTCTGATGGCAATTTTCTGTTCCCCATTGAGCAAATATTCAAATAATCTGATTTATTTCCTTTTGGTCAACTGATCTAATTTCCTTTCTCACTTGAATTCCTGTCCTGGACACTTGCCAAACAATGACTCTCATGAATGAAACGAGTCATGCCTTTGAGATTCCTGTGGAACATCAAACTGGCACAACACAGTAATTACAGCTTAGATATTTCTGATGCTGTTATTAAAAACGACTTGAACTTTAGAAGGAAGTATTGCTGCAATTAAATGTAACAACAAGTTTATTTTGAATCTTCCAAGATCTCTATGGTTTTTCCGGTTCTAGGCAATTTTCTCTTTATCCATCTTTATCTCTTCCTTTACCTGCTGTGGGATATTTACAGACACTACCATGAGTCCCAGTTTTGATAGTGTACTTTGTCAGATGTATTTTGGGTTCTTTCTGAAACTCTCTTAACGAGAACCAGTCACAGAAGTGGTGAGAGTTTGAGATCCCAGAAAAGCTGATGCTGTGTGTGTGCCAGCTCCCCATGGCAGGTTCTCACAGTACAATTCACATTTTCAGGCCAGCTATAGGACACACTGAAGGCCTGAAGTAGCTCCTTGGATATAGGTTTGAAAACATGTTTAGCTAATCACAAATGCTCCTGTACATACTTATTTCTACAAAATATACACAATTTCCTAGTGCAGAAATGAAATCTACTCCAACATAAATTTTGCATTATTATCTGGTTTTTTAGCAGTAAATGAGGACATAAGAAACTTTTCCTTAAGCAGTGAAATATTCCACATTCTGTCCATTTGAAACAGTGTTTTCAAACTGTGCCAAAATGATCAAGAACTGGATTCTTCTTTAAACATAATAGGAAGGCCTTATTGTATTAGCAGATTACAGTCATTGTGTTAGTATACTATCTACCTTGTATTCATTTTTGCTAACATAATGAGAAATTTTTCTAGCATGGTTATATTTTAATACAATAAAATAGTGTTGGAAAGGAAAATTAGTGTGATTTTAAACAGAGATGTAAAGACAATAAAATAGCCTCTGAGTTTTCTTTCTTAAACTTTTAATTTGATGCTAACTTAAAATATACTTTTTATCACTCCTTTGAAATAACTATAGTCAAATGAACATTTAAAGTCAGTTAAAAGGTTTACAGATGGCTTTTTTCCACATACTCTGCTATATAAGATCTAAGCAAGTCTGCCCAGATGTTTCTAAATTTTCTTATTTTAGAGAATACATAACTGATTAATGTAGCATCCAGCTCTGAGCTTTAATGAGAATATTTTCATGGCACCATTTGCAATGTCCTTGCTCCTTTGAGGTTTGCATTTTGATGAAAATTCTGACCATAGAATCAGAAAGAAATGTCTGTGGTTTTAAGCATCAGCAGCCCATGAACAAGTTACTTTGTCTACTCTTTAAAAAAGGCATTTCTAAGGCACTAACACACAGTGAGTATTCAGGGAGGATGTAAGACCTGTTCAGAATTCCAGATTGAAGCATGGAAGATCTGTAGTCAGTTTCCATTCTTGCCACAGGCTTCACATGAGGAATGAGCAAGGTATTTTCAACTTTAGTGCCTCACAGGTGGAAGAGTTCTCATCACCCTTGTCTGTTGTGAGCATAAACTGTGAAGGTTTTGAGCCCATTTGGACTCCAGGGCATCAACAGACACTGGCCAGGGCTTCACTGGATTTCAGAGGGTCAAACCAAGGAACAAATAACAATTGCACAAATTAATCTTGCAGTGTAGGTCTGACAAAAAAAGTGCAAGGGCTTCAAGGTGCTGATGATCTGGGTTCTCTGGAATAAGTTGTTTTTTTTTTTGCCAAAGGCAAAAGCATCAGTGAGCAGTTGTAGGTGTATCCATACCAACCTTGCCCTGACTCGACTGGATCCCAGCAGGGGCAGGCAGGGAGGGTGTGAAGTTCACTTCTTGTTGTGCCACAGCATTTTTTCATCCCTTTGGAGTTCCCTTGGGGACTGTTGTGTCTTCTGACCCGACCCCTCTGCTGCTTCATTTTATATTTTGAGTGCAGGATATGTTTTATGGAACCTGAAGTCATGTAATTCACTACAATGTGAGAGTTTTTACCTAGTATTGGACAAATTTTATCGATCCAAATATATCAATCGCAATTTTGTTGTAATGAATACAAAATCTTTTTGCTGGGTTGGGATCTTGGATGCATTTCTCTGGAATAGAAGAGAAACACCATATCACCAAATGGAGTAGCCCTTGACATTTTTTGCACAAAAAGAGTCAGAAAGCAGTTTTCTTAACCTCTCAAAGAATTTGCTTTGTGTATTAATGGATGTTGTTTAGAAGTACAATAGGGAGTCTTACAGCTCATGTGGCACTCAGATACGGAGCTAGGGCACGGTACTTAACCTCTCCTTGGTTTAGTTTGTGAAACAAACAACACTATTTTAACTACTTTTCAAGGATATTAGATAAAATTAATTAGTTTAGTATTTGTACAGCAATAAAGGTCTATATAATTGGAAAGTCTTATAAGAATCTCAATCGTTTTATTTTTGTGTTGATTTAACTTTGAAGGGCTAGTTTTGTTACTTTGTACTGTATTTGAAGTGTGCTATTGTTTCATTTTTATAAATAACAGCTGATTTTCCAAGCTCCTGTAACGAACCTATTTAGTCTCTGTGTATGCCAATGCCCTCTACTGGTTTGAAACACAATCGCTCAACAGAGGGTATTGCCGTTCTCCTTTATTGAGAAAACTGTAATATTTAAATTATTTTCCTTTTGAGAGCAGTAGAATTTTGGTTGTGTAGCCAGGCTTTCTGTGAAGTGAAAGAAGCTGCACCATGGGCAAGCTGACATTTGGGTGACTTTTGAGCTACACGTGTGATTCTGTGCCTGTTTTTTCCTTGTCTTCTGTGTTTTTGTTTCACTGGATTTGCTCTTCTTGCTGTGAAGGCTCATAGGTAGCAATCCTGAGAGGGAAGAAGACACACACCTGAGACTGGCTCTGTGCAGAGCTGCTGTGTAGATGTTCCCTCAACACAATGGCCACCACTCTGAGGAGCCTCTCTGCTCTTCAGCCTGGTCCAGGGCCTTCCAAAAGTGCGGGGTGGTTGTGTTGACAGGCTGTGATATAAACAACCCTTGAGGCACAGGAGCTGCAGAGGTAATGAAGTGCCTTGAGGAAAAAGTCTTAACTATCAGGGGATGGATCCACTCCCCCTGCCACAAACCAGGGGTCACGTGGCTGGGAATGTGTATCCACAGATAGTGCTACCTTCAGAGAACTCTACTTACAGGTAAGTAACTCTTCTTTAAAGGAGGTATCTTTGTGTGGCAGACTGTTTATGGGAGCAATTTGAATTGAACTTTAAATGAAAAAGGCATATCTCTGTAAGTGGTAATAATTTTAGTCATCTCGCTGTGGCTAGGGGTTGTGGAATTCATTAGCACAGATTAACATATAAAGTGGGTGAGATATCTAATAGCAAACGTAGAGGTTTAGGGACCTTAATTCATCACTGAATGAACAGCGTGTACAGTATTAGGGACTATGAAATTTTTAATTTACACAAAGTGTCCAAGAATATAGGGAATAAATTTAAACCCAAAACAGATAATGGAGCTGTGCCCTGCCTAGCTGGCAAGTTGAATTGTTTTTACACTGAGTGAAGAAAGCTAATTATCCCAAGCACAAGGAGACTGCTAAAAATAATAAGATTATAAAGAATAATTTGCTGATATAATTACAACAAAATTGGGTACACACAATCGTCAGATACATGTATTGCTTGACCTGGGCGAGAAAGTGAAATAAATCCTTCCTCTATAGCCTTCGTAAATTTGTTTTTATCATCTCCAAGTGGTGTTTGCACAGGCAGCACAATTTGCATGTGTAATGTGGCTGTACAAATTGACAACAAGTAAATTATTCAAGGAAATAGGCTGGTCGTGGGTCTGAACTATCTCGCAAAGCCTATTCATTTTGAAGAATCACTGAGACGTGAAGCTCATACATCAACCATTTTCTGACAATCCTCAGACTTATTGTCTCCTAAAATGTCATTATGGCTATTATTTATGAAGCTAATTCATTTATTAATATATATTTAACTCTGACTTGTCATGCACCTTAGCAGGCATTCTGTGCACTGCATATTTTTGAATAGATGAAAGAGTTTTGCATGCTTTAATGATTACTGTAAGCTGCTATAGATTTATAGAATGCAGCTTTATTATCTACTTGCATTAATACCTTTTTGTAACTTTTTTTTTCCTTAAGGCCATCAAATATAAATGGCAAATGACATATCCAAAAGATTGTAGAAAAAAAGAGATTTTCTCAGAGTTTGTTGAATTTTAGAATAAAATGAGGTAGCTAACTGTTAAGGCCTAACTCATTTCTAAGAATCTATAATAATTATGCTGATTTTTTTGTGTATTTTGGTGAAAAGTATGGAATAAATTATATAAATTTAGATGTTTACTGTATTTTTCTCTTTGAGGACAAGTGGCCATCTTTTGATTATACCAACAGAGGGAGTAGAGTTTGAAGGGGGGAAAATGTAGCAGATGGAAAATAGATCTGTTCTGCCATAGTATACATATTATATAGATAATTTTCCTCATATAGAACACTCCTTAGGAAATGAACAGCATAAAGAGTATGGATTATGAGGTTGCCTATAGTTCTTGGATTTTTTCATCTTGATTCACTTATCTTTAGGGCATATTAAAAGACATAGGGATCACAGTAACCCGTTCCTGACGTCTATGCAATGTCAAGAAACTAAGAATTGCAGTCTGCTATGAGAAATGTATTTGAGGTAGTTCTGAATTTTATAACTCACACAGAATTCAGATTAAACTTGTAATTAAAACAAACTGGCTAATTTAAATGTGTAGTTATTATGACTGTATGGTCCATTTGACTATTTTCAAGGGGCCTATGATCACAGTTGGAGGTTACTGGCCTGAGGAATAAGTTATGAGCTCCTGCTTGTGAGGCTGGTATCACCCACAGATTTGATAGGTCACTTGGTCCTGCTCCCTCAGTGTTTGTTCCCATCTGTAAGATGAGGATCAGAAGCTTGCCTTGTTTCCTGATGGCACAAAGGAGTAACACATAGTGGTAAAGTACTCTCTGGGTATAGTTGTTCTTTAGCATTAAAATTAGGAATTGTCATATTTTTCATCTGCTCCAAGGGTGTGCCAGGTAGTAAAAACCAGTTAACACCATGGGATGGACAGTCTCTGACCAAGGAGGAATTTCATACTCTGTCATTACCTTTCCATCTTACAGAGCTGGGCTCTTATGGCCAGAGCTATTTCACCTTAAACAGAAGAACATAAGGAAGCTTTCAATGTCAAGACAAGGAGTCTTTGCATGACAAAAAATTACCAAGCCTTTAGGTAGCATGAAGGTCTTTTAAAGCTAATTTTGTAGTGGTAAATGCAATATAACTTCATACTGGAAAACTTATTACTTTGAATTCTTCAACTTCTTTAGAATGTGAATAAAAACACAAAAGGTTATATAGGAGCAAACTTAAGTGACCGAAATAAGGGCACTGTGAAAATCCAGCTCAATCCAGACAAGGGCAAAGAAACTCATGTAGTTCTGAGTATGTGTGGTGAATAAATAAGGCTTTTTCATGTCTGGACATCAGTAAGAATAATAACTTTCAGTGCTTTGAAAATAGAAGCTTATGTTTTAAAAAGTATTCTGGTACTTGCAATTTCAGGTGCCTGACTTGAGACGTCTTAGAACGTAAAGCCAGACTTGTAGAATACCGTTTCTAAATGGAACCTTGTCACATTATCTAAATTTGCCCTATGGTAACTCCAAATGCTTTAAAAATTGAAAAGAAAACCCACATTATGGAGCCTTTGGAGCTTAGATATATTTTGCCACTTCAAAAACTCCCAGTATAAATATTGGTTGGTCTTCCAGTCAGACATCAATCATTCGGTAGTCAATGCCTTTATAGTTTTTGATCTTGATGGCCAGTTTCACTAAGAGGAAAGATTCACAAGCTCTCTGAAGGCTTGTGGACTGCAGCCAGTTAGAGACTGAAATTAATGCTACCACTGAATGGGTGTGGAGGGCTGATTTCTAGCATATTTTCTGTTTATATTTAATAAGAATAGTTAAATAATCTCAGAATGGCATGTTAAAGAAGAAAATTCATTGAGTGTTTCCTTGTTATATCACAACATTAAAGACTTCCCACTTACATTTTCTACAAATAGAATAAATAAATAAATAAAGAAGAGATTGACTGAATTGTTTAAAAAGAGCTTTTATTTTTTCATCCAACAAGAGATTACAGACTTCTGCAAAGACCCAGTGTGGCACATCAAACTCTAGTTCATGCCATTGCTTTTTATGGTAGTGGAGCTATTTTTTTCTTTTCAGGAGATCGAAATTCCACCTGCTACATAAGATATTCATTCATCTTTATTCAGCAACCTGTAAAATTCAGAGTGTAGAGAAGGTGCAAATCTGCTTGATAGTTCTGGACAAAATTTTTTCAGCTGTGATTTTCTGAGTGGCTCAGCTGTAGAGCCTCAGAATGATGTGTGAAGAAAGTGCCCCATCAGACTGCCTGTGCAGCTCTTGCTGCTGCTCCTGATGACACTAATCCATATTCCACTTCTAAGTTGGCTGCTTCTCAGGGAAGCGCTGCTGCTTCAACATCTTTTACTGCTGATCCTGTTTTACATTTTTGGAACAACCGAGGAATTCTCGGATCCTCTTTTATAACCAGGGAAAGTAAACACCATTTATTGTTTCATAAAACACAATTTGTGAAGCACACAATCATTGGGTATTCCAGCTGCAATGCCTTCTGCTGCGTTTCAGTGTACCCTGTGATAGTCCTTGTAGTCCTACCAGCATGTCAGGCTGTATGGACAGCCTGAGTGACCAGTTTGAGATTCTTCCAAAATGTCAGGTCTCTGCAGCTGCAATAATCAACTTATTTTACTGTCGACAGTGTGTCAGGAACATGCCAGCTGATACCAGGGGACTGCCTGGAGCTGGCTGCTGCTAATCCCTTCAAAGGGGGCACATCCAGAAAGGACATGCAGTGATCAGCTTCCAGATGCTACAGCTGCAACTACCCTACCTATCCCTACCCCAAAACTGCTTTCCTTTTAATTATACCTAAAGGTATTTTGGGAAAAAGTTTGAACTCTTATATTAAAAAAAGAAAACAATAAAGGAAAACATAAAATAGGCTTTTTCATTGTGTATTATCCTTCCTTCTGATGCAATCACCCAATCAAACATCATTATTCATTGTGCAGCTAAAGGATGCTAACCATCAAGATACCAGTAAGAAGAGCAGGGTTGTAAACCCCAGGACTTAATCCTGATCAAATTCCAAGTTCAATGATTATATTTGCCCCCTAGACTGATAACCAATTCTTCACTTTAGTTTTAAACATTTACACAGTATTGCCAAGTGCTGACAGCTTCAGAAATAGCAGTTGCCTATCAACAGTGGACGTTGACATGCCATATTGTTAATTATATTTGAAAAGCATGTTGGGATTCTTTGGGATAGAAGAGTCACTGCAAAAGGTAATTGGTGTGTATATTTGGGGGGATGAAAGGGTCCTGAATACACATTGTTAAGTGAGTGCTATTTAATTCTTTTTAATATCTTAAATGGTCTTTGATTAGAAATAAACATGTCAGGAAGAATTGTTTGTTTACATAAAGAAAGGAATTAATGGTTGTAAATCAACACACATTTTGGGAAATGTTTCTTCTTAATTCTACATGAGACAGATCATCATAATTTAGCACATTTAACCATAGGTTTATTGTGTCTCATAATTTTTCGAGAGTAATTTTCCAAAAGCTTTAGGGTTGGAATGTTGTTAAAGAATTGAATGTGATTCTTACAATAAATGGAATCCTATTCTTTTCTCATTAAGCATTGTCTTGCCTACTTGCAGTTTATGCAGAGCTGGATTCCAAGAAAAAGATGTAGTTTAGATGATGGAGACATCATCTATAGCATCTCTTATCTTTTAACAGTCTATCATTTATGTTGTAAGAACCCAGGATACTTTCTTCATCCTTTTTTTTTTTCTTCAAAACTGCATAGCATTGCTATGCTTTTTCCTTTTTTTTTTTTTTTTCCCCTGGAGAAATAATGTTTTGATAAGGGCTCACTTAAATCAATGCTGAGTATTTTAACTTCTAAATTAAGTGTTCCTACTCTAAATTCTTCATATATTTAGTTTCATCTATTTCAAAGTGTCAGAAAGCCCCAGCACATATTTTCTATATATTGAAGTGTGTGTAAACAACAGAAGTCTATCTGATGTGGATTTCTGAGTGGTTTGGGGGTTTTTTGAAGTTTTGCACCTTCCTTACTGTCACTGTTTTATTATGGGTAGACACCAGTAAGATTGACTCCCCTAGCCTGTCTTGGTGTAGGAATCAAATCCAGGCTGGTTTATATCAGGCCCTTGATGAAACTCAGAAATACTAAATCAGGCTGGCCTGACCATTTAGGTTCCCAAATTGAATCCAGTGCTTTTAATCAAGGATCCCAAAGAATGGATGCCTCTTTTGAGGTGCAGGCACCACTTGGAAAATAAAATATTGTTTCTTAAAAGTGCTTTGTATTTCATGAAGTGACTGCTGCATTTTGCAGGTGGTTGGATCAGCAGGGAGATCTGTGCAGCTGCCTGTGGTTGGCAGACAGGTGTGTGATTTTTGCATTTGTGAGTTAACCATCAGCAAGGAAGAGATTTTAGCAGCAATGGGAAAGGGAGGAGTTGAGTGCAAGGTTAACCTTGCTGTTCACACATCTGCACAGCCAGTGTCAAATTCTGGTTTGTATTGGAAAGCTCAATTGCCTCCCCTATGGTGCTTTCATGCATTCAAATTGCCAACTTCTTAACAGTAAAGAGTTCTTAAAATATTTAGTGTTTATGAGAATGCAGAGTAATACAGTGTGTCTTGGAAGTAACTGAAACATGCAGTACATGAGTCATGAAGTGGAAAGGGACAGTGAACTCCTATAAAACTTGTTTACAGTGTGTTGGGTAGTGACAGATTTATTAACCATGGAACAATCTTTCTTCATTACATAAATGGTTTTTACCAAAAAAATTTACTTTTTTAAAAATTGCCTTTATATTCTTTATATTTTTTCAGTTTGACGCTGATTAGGGAAACACCTCAAAAGCACAAATTCCCTGAAGTTTTCCCATTTCTTGTATAGCAATGAGGTAAGTGCCAAAGAAGTACTATGCAGCAGTTCTTCCAAATATTCTCTTCAAAATTAGAAAAAATATAAACAAAAAGGGATGATAGAGGAAAAAACTAATTACTTGTGCAAAAGCCCATGCATTGTAATGAAAGAAATTATCCCCAGCAGTCACTTTTGGAAGCCATCTGTACTATATTTTATCTTCCTGAAAGTTGGGCATATACTTGAGGTTGAAATGTTAAAAAACATGCTAAGATAGAAATGGATTAGGGAGCAATGATACATTTATTAGTTGCCTTTAGTGAATAATCCACTCCTCTTTCCCATATGCTTGGTTTCCACCAGTTCACATAGAAAATGTTCAGAGATGGTTGTAAAACACACCCTGCCCCACACATTATTTCTGCAGGACTGTGCTATTTGGTGTAATAATCTCAATAATATGTATGTATGTATTTTCTTAAACTTCCAGAGTCATGTTTCTAAGCATTTGAAGCATAGATCCTATAGGATTACCTAAATCTGACATTTATCTTGGTAAAAGCTAACATATAAAGCGTCATAGCTAATCACATGTTTTTTATAATTTTCCTTGGAAAATAAAGAGTTCTGGAAGTGACACACTAACAAATAATGTATAATCTGTACACGTGAAGTAATCTTTACTGCTTTGTTACTTCTTAAAAATGCTACATGCACCACTCACAAATGCAGCTTGTTAGCTCCGTAGTTGAGAATAATGATATTTATTGTAAGTAGCACAATAAGTAAATCATCACTAAAAGTTTAGATTGGGAGAAATTAACTGATTGGGATTCCAAGGCATGCTGTTATTTTTTTAGTCATGTAACTCCAAAGTACAAGTCAGTGGCAAAACTGTTCTTAGTTATACCCATATGGAAAGAAAATATATAATCATGAGATTACATGGGAGATCAAAACACCAGAAGTCTTATTTTGCACACTTTCATAAAATCTGAGGTCTGGAAGAAAATTTTTAAGTTCATCTAGTCTATTTTACACAACCCAAAGAAAGCTTAACTACATCATCTTTATCTTACTGTACCTCACTGGTCTTAATAGTCAAAATCTTTCCCTAAATACTTAACTGATGTCATTTGGGCTGACAGTTGAACCTGTTCTCCCCTCTAACCAAACCTGATCCATTCTCTAACTTTCCTGTTCTCAAGAGAAAATCCAAACACAAATGTATTAAGAAATATGTTTGCTTCTTGTACTTACTATAAGATGTCATGAAATGCGCCATGCAAATTTTTGACTGAAAAAAATAAAACCATAAACAGAGATGATAAAAAGCAAGCTCTATTACCCCTATTTCTGTGCAAATTACATGAGACTATGGAATAATAAATGGAACATTGTCTCAGACACAATCCAGTATGTATTCTAGTCAGATATTGTTCAAGTGTGGCAAGACAATCTAGCTTCCTAAAAGAGTGTCAAAACTAACCCTACTTTGCTTGTGCCCAAAGAAGCCCAACTATATGTGCTATTATTATATAGCTATCATAAAAATAAATTAGCCAGTCTGCATTTTCAGGTTAATCTTCAATTTCATAATTGAATCAGTAATTACTATATGTTAACATAATTAGGTGCTAACACTTAATTGAGAATTATTTATTCAGGAATCTTCACTATTGTAACATTTTTTATAGCTCTAAATGATTCTGAGTAATGGACTGCATCAAATAAGCTTAAGTAGAAACTGAATGGACATTACTTGGAATCTTGCATTCAGCTTTTCTGAACTACTTTTTATCTCTAAGATTTTTGTGGAAACAAAAGTAGGAACAGTGGTTTTGGCAGTCCTTCTAATTCTACCCATGGGTGAAGTGTCACCTGAGCATTTTCAAAGGATTGAGCCAAATTATATTTGAGACAGCCCTGCTGTGTCCAGGAGTTGATGAATGTCCCCAGAGGACACTTTAACTCTCAGAATAAGTGACTTACAAACCCTGACCAGCATCTGGTGATTGCACATGTGCTTCTGCCTTTAGCCTCGTATCCAAACACGGATTCATAACGTTTGTTTCACAAAAAATGAGTCTTTATATCATAGTATGTGGGTGCTATGGCTAATAAACCTGAATCCACAGTGATGCAGTGTAACTGCATTTTGATCGTCTCAAAGATCAATGAGATTTCTCTGGGGTTTTTTTATTTGGATTAAATTAATCCCTGCCAGTAATTTAGTGAAGATACACCAGTTAAACTGTGGCTTCAACTTTGTTGTCTGTGCTTGAATCAAGGTTCACTTTTTCTCTACCATGTGGTTTGAACAAGTTGCATTTCTTCTATGTACTTCAATTTGCTTGAGTTTGTCTCGTTCTTCTCTTTGCCTGCTGCACCTGGTGACTCATTCCAGTGTTGGCCAAAGCATAAATCAGTGTGTATCACTTGTGAGGTCTGTCAGAGGAGTTTGGGCTTGAGTGTGAGCATGAGTCTGGAGCTAACATGGCAATAGGTTAAGAGAATATGCCTAACTCTGGTATATAATACTCAATATGCAAAATTGAAGCAATATGGAATAATCAACCTTTTACCTGAGTCCTACTATAAGTCAGGTCAATTGCATAGAAGGATATATGAAAATGCAGAAGGCAACTTGTGTGTAACATCCGAATCTTGCATTGCTGATTCAGTGTATTCCAAGATGTGTTTTGGTGAGTAGTTCACAGTGGTTTTATTTGCTGGTTCAGCAGGAAAAAAATGCATTTTTCAAAATGGTGTGAAAGTGTTAAGCTGACTCCCAGGGAAGTCAGTGTTAGTTGTGCTCTTAGATGTCTGTTTTCCACTTTATAAAGTAACAATGAAGGGCAATAGGTTCAACAGAACTTCAGAATTACTTTGATAAATTTGTCAGAGGGAAGAAATATTAAAATCTGTGTACTGTCTGTTTGCCTTTTTTCTTGAAATATAAATTAATTATGACTATATAAAAACCTTTTACCATAGCTAATTAATCAGAATCTCCTAATAAACTATGTGTCGACAGCACTGTATGTCTAATTAACTTTTTCACTTCAGAATTGTGCAGTTGAATAATGAAGAAAACATTACCTGATGAATTCCTTTATTTTATGATGATATCTCTAGAGACAGAAAAGACAGAGCAGCTTAAATGCCATCTTAAATTACATCTTGGCCTTGGCAAGCTTTCAGCTGGTTTTGATTTGCATGGAAACCATTTTTGTAAGACTCTTATTCTCTGAAAAACAGAACTTAAAGCTATAACTAGAATAAATTATCTATAGCTATTTAGGGCTCTATTAAATCTAGATGCTAGGCTCCCTTTTCACATGCAGAATGCAATGGAACAGCTTTTAATACCCTGTCAACCTGTTCTGTGAAAAGTCGATTGGGCAGGGAAGGTTTGATTTGGCTGGTTTTATTAAAATATCTTTCCTCTCCTTACACCATCCTGAACCACTCAGCCTAATTTAAACCAGGCAAATTCACCAATCTGTCTTGCATGTCTGCAGAAACAGCTTTTATTTTTTAAAGTGATGACATCTACCCATAACTGTTGGCATGCAAGCTCAAGACACAGTTATTCATACACTGCTGATAGGGAATTGTTCTTTCTATGATATACCAATATAGAGAGCACGTTCATGGATTAACTGCATCCATGCCTCCCTCTTTTGATTGCAGCATCCTCTCTGCAGCCAGTTGACTTATCCCTGGGACACAGGGGAAGGGTCAAATCAAATCCCCTTAGACTCTTGTTAGTCAACCTTTTAAGTTTGTTATGCTTTCATAATTTAGAATATGTCCACCTGCAGTACCACTGTGGAATGTAAGTCTCATCACACCACACAGGCGTTCATAAGACCTCTTAGTACAGTAAAATTATGACCTGATCAAGTCTTAATAATTATTTACATCAGAGTTTAAGTTGATCTGTGTGAATTCAGTGCTCATTTACTGTGGTGCAGACCAGCTAAACCAAGGAAACTTCTTTGGGTATGCACTCATGAGAAAAAGGAAAAGTGATAAATATCTTAAAAGCAAATGCTCATAATATTTGCAATAAATAATTCAAAAACTTAAAAAGAGAGTTTTTCTCTTTTTCATCTGCTATGCTTCCTGGAAATATTGATCTAGATCATGTTGTCAAATGTGCTTTAAAAGTAAGAATGTCTTGTCTAAGCTTTGAATTTCCATCTGCCAAGTCTTTTCTCTTCAGATCCTTACAAAGTTTTTGGGAAAAGTTGCAGTAATACAAAGTGGGTTTTTTCTTGTGGTAAACAGGAAAAATAACTGTGAGACACAACTAATTCTAGCTCTGAAATACTGACACTCAAGGATATGTACAGATGTGAAAAACTATTGCAACTTAGTAGAGATAATAATATACTTTTTATACATCCTAATATAAGCAATCTGAAAATGTGCACCTAAGTTCAGATTTAGAGCATGTTAGAGAGTCAGCCAGTCTGACCTCCATGGTTAATGAATTCCATGAGGAGCGAGCAAACACTAAAAATGCCCTGTAGCTCAATGTCTTCAGCCAAAAAGAACTAATCCAATTGACTGAGACCAAAGAAAACGACTGGGGATGTATGGTTCCAGAATGTCTCTGAGGTATTCAAACCCAAGTCAATTTAAGGACTTGTAAGTTAATAACTAGGACTTTACACATAATCCTGTACTTTACAGGTAGCCAGAGAAGGTTTTTTACAACCAGGGTAATGTGATTTTCATGCATGGTGTCAGTCAAAATTTCAGAGCTGATTTCCAGACTAACTGAAGTTTCTTCATCAGTGCAATAGTGAGGCCGACAAAACGCTGACATGGAATTGCATTATTGAGTTCTAGAGTGGGCACAGCTCTGCAAACCTGCATCAGCAAGGGCAGCTACCAGGGGGGTTTCTCTGTGTTTTAAAACAGAAGGAAATAAACCTGTCAGTAACTAACTCAATATGAATACTAGAATATGCAACGTCTCAGTTATTGCCTGCAATTATGTCATTAATTCTCACCAATCAAATAGGTTAAACCAGTGCCTTTTGAACCTTGAATAAAAAGTTGGGAGTCTATATTAGAACAAACTAGTCACATTTTTAGTACATATGTGTCAGCTGTAGGAGACATGTATTGAGGGAGAGGATGGGAAATGGTTTTCTAACAGAAAAAAAAAAAATGTGATAAAGGGTTGCTTTTTCCTTTTCATGTTCAAAAAAGTTAAACTGTTATTTCCAGACACTTGATTCCTGCTTTAGGATTGACTGAGTGAAGGATATCGTTTTCATCTTCAGTGGTTGTTGTTGTAATGATGAGCTGTTTGTACCTTAACAGATGATAAATAGATACACAGACATTTAAGCATAGAGCCACCTGAGTTCATCTTTAAACTTGCCTCAGCAGATGAAACTTGCTTTTCAATAGCTCTCCTCAGATATATTGCTGAAAGTTAAGATACGAGAATCAATCATTAGGGATGAAAGCGCTGGGTATTTATCGGAGAAGGGGTTATTAAAAGAAGATCAGCAATGGTTTTACCAAGAATAAATCCTGTCAGACAGAATATGACCGAGTTCTTTGAAGGAATGACAAAAGAAATAAATGATGGGAACGTGGTGGACATAATTTATGTAGACTTCAGTCAGGGGTGTAGCCAGCAATTTGAAGTTTGTACACATCCTGGCTGATCCCTTGCCCCCTGCCTGCAGTATCCCCATAATCTCACACAGCAGACAGGCCATTGCATATGATCACTAATGCAGCAGGCACACAGAGATGTAGATTTGTATCAAAGCTGTGCTTTCAGAGCCCAGGAAAAAAAAAAAGCTGGCCCCAGGAAAAAACAGATTGTATTTGCACGTGCTGCTTAAAATGACAGTTTTAGAAAATGTCTTTAGTAAGACAAAATCAGAAACACAGGTGTCAGCATTATAAAGGCAGAATGGCCTAGGTCAATTAGAAATCTATTTTTGTTGGACATGTGTTAATATTTATTCTGATGTTTTTTCTCTCTTTTTTGCAGACTGAAAATCAAATATTGATTTGGAGAATTTATCCTTTTTTTCTGAGTTTTTATGACTCTCCCCTCTAGTTCCTGCTTCCAACACCAGGTCCATAACACCATTCTCTGTTTCCAAAGGTCTCCTCCACTATGATTACATCATCTTTTGTAAAATGCACAGGTTTTCACCATGTTTTGCAAGTATTGTTAATCCAATGAGTCAGGAAATCTTCTGACAGTTTTTGTTCTGCCTTCCCTGAAAAATTGAGTGGGAATTATACAGAATTTCAGCCATCATCCCTATGCTATATTCTAAAGCAGTTTCCATATCACACCCATAGGTGGGAATCTATATGGTGGTTTCTCTCTTGTAGCCTTTTCTGAATGCATTGAAAAGACTCTACTCTTTTCAACTTATATAATCTGTGATGTATTACTGGATGTTATTACCTTCAATAGTGTCATGCTCCTAACTCATATTATTTCTACTCTCCTGCATGTAATTAACTAGGCATCATTCTTCCTTATTTACCTACATCTTAAAATTACACTTTGTCTTACATTTTCTCACAATTCCTCTGGCTAACTTAGTCTTTTAATTACTATTTCCTCATAATAATAATGTTTCAGCTAAGCTTGGAATAAATCTATGGCTTTGAAGAGCTACACGTGTACAATTTGAATTAGATTTCATATCTGAACTTTACTGGTGAACAACACTGGGTTAACTGAGTCCTGAAAATTTGCATCTGTGTTCCAATTTATAGTTCACCTTAATTTCTGTATAATGTATATATTAGGCACTTGCTGTTTCTTTGCAGAATTATCTAGAACTGATGCAAAGGAGGATGTATTTGTTTCAAGCTGGATATAGATCTCGAAAATGTAAACCATGTACTGATTCCTAATCTTGGGCCACTAAGATTCTGCCACATGGAATAACATTGAATGTAATACAGAGTACACTGGGTGGTTTTGGTAACACACAGTCTGCTGAAGGTCCAGTAACTCTGCCCTCAGGTGCCCAAACCTGTGTATTTTTTTGACCACAAATGACATATATTCTTGGGCTTTTTGGAACCTGATTTGAACCTGACATGAGAAGTACTTTACTTGCAAGGTGTTGTTTCAGCCTCTAGCACTCACTTTGCTTTCAGCTTTTATCTAGATCTTCAATCTCTGCAAAAAATTGTTTTCACCCCTCAGTATTTTGATATAGGAAAGATTGGAATGACAGAAGGAAAGTCTGCCATAAAAATCATTGCTTTTTCTTTTTCTAGCATCACATCTGTTTGTTTCCTCCCATTGCTACTAATGCTCGCCACTAGACAGCCAGGGAGATTTGTTCAAGTAAGCATGTAATCACGTCCTCTAAGAAGTGGTGAACCAGATTACCACAAGGCGTGCAAATGTTTGACAGATTATTACTAGCTGTGTGCTGGCTCACAGGAGTCAGGCCAAGCTCTTCCCTTCCCTGGGCTGTGTGTTTTCAATACTGGCTGCATTTGGGTCTGATTGTACAGGCTGCCCACAATGGCAGGGTGGTGATATGTGGTGGTCTCTCCACCTGAATTCAAACATCCAATGTCCTGAATGTCTGCCTGGAATGGCAGCAGCTGGGGTTTTGCTGTGTGTTCATCCTCCTACCAGTGCTATCCTTCAGGGTGTCACTGTCAAAGTAGACCATACTTCTCAACCTCAAACAGTGTGAGTCTTGTGGAAAAAAAAATCAAACAGTGTGATATGTGAAATTCTCATTGAATTAATGGGCTTCTTTGATTTTTTGCCCAAGAGAATAAAAAAATAAAAAAAAATTTAAGCCAAAAAAATCTGGCGTCTCCTGGGTAAAATGTGAGAGTTGAGAAGTATGACATAAGCATTAGTAGCCTTTGTGCCTCTTGATAGCTCTGCTGAATCTCCCAAGACTCTAAAAGTTGATTTGTCAGCTTAACATTAGCTTCAGCCTTAGCTGCAGCAGTAGCTGTTGTTTCACCTTTATCAGCAGAAATGGCACAGCTACTGGAGGGACTGATGTGGTAAATCTTTTTGTGACACCATTTTGTTTTTGCCACTATCTCTAATTGGTTTGCTCGTGCACTCTGCATCCCTAGCTAGATAGGCTGAAAGCTTCATCACACTTTAATTAGAAAAGAGCTATTTTAAAGTTACAGAGTTGACTAATTTTATTCATCAAGTCTCTAAGGGTCACATTTTCAAACTGGACCACTAAAAATGCCATTGGTGATATTTTGCAGAGGCTGAATCCACAATACTGCATTATAAGCATCATAATTTGACACATTCACAAAAAAATAATGTAGGTCTGCAGCTACAAGCACAGCACAGTGGGTTTTGTGTGTAAAAAATTAACTGACAGCTTCCATCTATTTGACCAAGTCTGGATGCCCAATATTGAGTGGCTGGATGTAAAGTCACTTTGGCATGACTCCCTCTTTTTTCTTTTTTCTTCTATTTCCTAGTCACATTAACTGAAATTAATACATGAGTTTGCAAAATAAGGCAGCCAAACTAGAAGTACATGTGGCCTCATGAGGATCTGGAGGATTTTTGGGACAGCCTTAGAATGGCTGATGGAAAGTTCAAAGCTAATGGCACTGAACTTTCTGAATGTCCACATCCTCATCTCTGAGCCAGGGTGTGGGAGGGAGAGAGAGACAGAGATCAGGGAGATCACCTGAGGTGAACCACACACTCTGTGCAGGGAAATCTTGCATTGTCCTGCAGTGACTTGTGGCACTACAGAACAGTCACTGCAATCTCTCACCTGCAAATCCCTCCCTGGCTTCCTTGTAGTCAGAAACATTTCTTACTACAGCAGAATCCAGTTGTTCATTGTTCTGAAGATATTATACCTTCAGACAGTCTCCAGGACAGTCTTTATGTGAGAAGGGATTTTCAGTTTGGTCAAGCATATTGGGATTTTTATTGTTCTGGGTCTCTGATGCAGCCTGTTCCTTCTGTGTTTAGCTTTTTTTTTTTTTCTGCCAAATAAAATCCATTTCTGTTATACAAACCAGTACCATTGTAGTTCAGGAGGAATCTCTGGCTTGGTATTCCAGATGGGGGTAGGTCACAAACAGCCACATCACAAATGAAAAACACACCTTGCTTATGCAGGTATGCTGAATGTTTTCTTCCCAGTGCATTTTTCTTCTATCAGGTAGATAATATAGTAGATATTATCAGGTAGATATATATAATAAAGCTAAACTGGACAGCTTATAATCCAGTTTTGAAGATTAAACCAGTCAGCCCAAGGGTGGTGGAAAGTGGTGGTAGAAGGAAGCCACTGCTGACATGCTGGAAACAGTGAGAGTTCTGTGACCTACCTGCAACAAGAGGAGGCAGCTCTTTATTAGTTCTTTTGTGTTTCTGTAGAACTGCTACATTAAATTGCCCTTTGATTTCTAAAGCCTTCAATTTGTTTGTTGCTGTGGTAAAAAGAAATTTCTTAAGCAACAGCTAACATAATCTCTTTTCCTTATTATAGTTTTAGATGTTATCTCAGTATCTTTCTTCATGTACAAGGATAGAGAGAGTGGAGCAGGAAATCTATCCTCACTTGATAATCATCAGAGAGGGATTCACCTTGATTAAATGCAGTCATGCTACATCATATTTCCCATCTCTCACTGTAAGGCTTTGTGTTAACAGAATGTGGGGCTTCATGATGTAGTTAAGCAATTTGGATGGCACTTACTGCTTTTTGTTTGTTTGTTTAGTTGTTGTGAGGGTCTTTCTGCTTTTGCTCTAAAACCCCTAATTTCTGCCTGTATTTTTTTCCTCCATTATTTTCCTGTCTCTAATTTTCCCAAATATGAAGGCCAGGAGAAAGTGTTTTGCAAAGTACAGCTGAAGGTGCATTTTTGCTGTGTCCTGTTATGCTAAAATGTTTGTTATATGCACAGAAAAAGATCTGCAGTTCATAGTAAGGTAGAGTTTTGGTACACCTGGCATTCTGCATTTCCAACAGTGATTCTGATGCTATGTGCTGAAAAACTGAAATTTTGTGACAAAATTTCATCTTTTAATCTCATTTCAAATGTGCAATGCAGGTGGATATGTGCTGTTGCTTCTAGTTTCCTTTCTTTCATACTGTTCTATTTATTTGTGGTGGGCAGCAAAATGAAAATTGGATGGTCATTACAGAGTCATTGGAAACACTGCCATGCTCTCCTGGCTTTGCACCTTCCTGCCATCCAGCCACCTGTAAACCAATTTGATTTCTAAATCTAAGTTTGTGCATGTGGGTGGAGGAACTGGCTAAAAACAGGAATATCTACTATGCTTAAGTTTTGATGTACCTTGGTTCATTGCATCGCACTGATTTTTCAGTTTAATAAAATAATATAATAGAAGTAATTGAAAAATGTTAGAATGTTTCATTTTAGTTTGTTACACCAAACAGGTTTTTTCTATGGTGTAGTTTGAACTGTTTTTCCTCACAATACACAACAGTGACTCATGGGAAGCATAATTCAGATGTTTTCAATTAATCAGTTTCAGTTTCATTTTAAAACAAAAACAAACCCCAAACCTCCTCCCATTATTTCAAAGGGAGATCCTGCCTGACAGATATATTCAGATTTTATAAGAAAATCATAACACTTTGATTCTTATGATGAAAGTACTATTTTTCCTAGAAACAGCATTTTGTAAAAAATTCTCACCCAGCTGTAGTGAGACACTTTGATGATTAAAGCCTTGCAGAGAGAGTGAAACATGAATGGCAGTTGTTTCTCCTAGAATATTTTCCAGTATCCTCTACATCTCTATCCTGCTGTGTATTTAGGGTCTCATTTTCTTCTGAGTTTAGGGCTCTTCCTTTGTGTCCTTGCTCTTTAGGAAGTTTTATGCAATGAGAAGGTTGGACTGCCAGGAAAGTCAGACTGGAGAGCACTAATAAGTCATCCAGGAAGCTCCATTAATAAGCATGTGGTTATTTCATATCTGAAAGGTGAGGAAAATGCTTCTGTTTGGGACCTACTTGGAAGAGGCAAACAAGTCTGTGACAGGACCCTTCTGTCTGCCAAAAAGCCATCTGTAGTGAAGGCTTGGATGATGCTCAAAGGAAAATCAAAACCAAAACAGGATTATACAGACCTTCCCAGGCTCTGAAATGGGTTTGATCTATACATCACAAAATCCAGGTTTCTCTCTTCTGTGAAGACCTCGTCCTGACAACTTCCTCAGTGATTCTGGAACCTAAGTAGTGTTGGGCCATGGCAATGTACTACTTAAACTCAATTATCTGGGAAAAGATTCTGAATTAATCAATAAACAGAAGGCCTCAGACAAACCTCTTTATTTATTCTGTGTATGTAGGACTTTTATTTCACTCACAGAGACCTACTTATGGCAGGTAATTAAAGTGTCTTTAAATGATTAGAAGAAAGTTATGTTCAGTTTGCTGGGTTTGAGGGCTGACTAGATTGGCTTGAAGCTCCCATTGTTTACATTTCTGTGGACAGTAAAGACAGATTACAAATTAGCTTACTTTATTTTGCCAGCCTCTTAGAACCAAGGTATTGATGTAGAGGAACAGGCACCAAATTTTTATTTATAGCCTATATAAAAGTATGCCTTCAGTAATCAGTCCTGTGCATTTTGTGTTGGATGTCTTGGGTTCTACCTCCAGCATGTTCCAATCTCCTCAAATTAAATGCCAAAGTAATCAAAGGTAGTAAAGCAGTTTAGAAACCTAAACATCTGAGAAAATCTAGACCCTGGAGTCTTAGGTGAGAATGCTCTAGAAATGTAACTGCCAAATATTATTCTAAGAGTAAAGGAAGTTTGCATTCTGAGATTGAAGTTTGCATTCTGAGATTGATGTACAGGAATGAGTATCACCACAGCCACTACAGCAGCAGCACCTGGGGCTGCTGTCTGCTCCCATTTCCAGCACAGCAAAGGTTCAGGGCTCCTGGATTTCATCAGCTGAGCCATGGCAGGTGGATGGCAACACACAGGGCACTGCTGGGGTGCTCTTCTCAAGGTACATTTACAGGTTTCCAATATTGCTGACAGAAGGATAAAAATTAATTTTGAATATTTTATTATGGTTTGTGGTTTTTTGGTCATGCACACTTGGTACAATATCAAACTTGCATGTGTGTATGGGTGTATATATATGCATACATGCATAGATGCATATTTACCTTGTATTAAATACTTGAGACACGCCTGACATGGAAATTGTGGCAATGTGTATCAAACAAACACTGAAATTTCAGAAGATTAAATTGAGTAGATTATAACAAAAGTCTTTGAAAAATAGCAATTTCCCTGTCTTGCATTTCTTTCATACACCTTTGCTGTCCTGGGTAATACTCATAGAGTGTGATTTGAAGCCTCCACCCTTGTATTGCTAAACAATATTTTCTGTTTTCTCTTTCAACTCCAGTCTTCCTTACACAGCCTGGAGAAACAACATATATGAAAGAAATTAAGAATGGGGTGGAAAAGCTATCTTAAAAACAATTCTTGCTAATTATATTTAGGCATTTGTATCGGAGTCAGACCAAGAGCCTTTTGAATATCAACAACACATCTTGAACTGATTCTAATTTCCCTTGAAATTATCATCTGGATCTGTAGAGACACTTTAACTGAATCTGGCCAAGTGTTGCTGCTGTGGTTTCCTTTACTGGAACATTCCCTCCTTGCCCTCCTCTCTGCCATGCAGGGTAGCACCTTCTTTTCCAAAGGCAGCAACATGATCAGAAAGCAATCCATATTGTGGGTGACATGTGAAACACAGCTCTACATAATGTATTTGGATAACCATTGATTTCTGAGTTTTGCAGATAATTCTTCACTGAAATTCTGTAACTGAAAAAAAAATTATTCTTCTGCATGACAGAAAAAAGACAAGTACTTTTTTAGCAGAAAAAGAATTTTTATTATGATCTGATTTTTGTATTTTGTAAATACAACTGCATCTGCTTAAGAAAGAAATATTAGCAAATTTTATCCATAATCAAAATGCTAAAAAAATATTTTTTCTCATCCTGTCTTTTAGCTTTCTTTGAAGTCACAATATTAAACCTCCTTAAAAATATTTATGTGTATTTAGTTAACAAAAGCTCCTGTAAGTTGAATCCATGCTGGCAAAAGGTTCAGGTAAGCTCTCTATATAAGCTTACAGACAATTGTGTAAATCTTCAGCCATTAAAGAGAAAGGAGAAAAAAGCCATCCTCATTACACTGCTGTCATTTACTCTTCATCTCCTGTCCTCTTTAGCAGCATTAAGATGGGATGTAAATTTGCCAGTTAATGCTGTTAGAAAATGGATGGTTCAAGAAGGGCAGGAATTAGAGATCAGTATTAGGTGCAGATAAGCTCCTTTTCCTCCGCAGTGGCGGCTGTTTAACATTCATGGGAAAATCATCATCAAACAGCGTTATCACAGCTCTGTTGATGGCTGAGGAACTTCATCACTATGATAATTTTTTTTTTTATAGCTGTGAGCCAAAAAGCTCCCTTTTATTTCTGCTGTCTATAACTGCGATAGAAGCTTGTTTGTATGGGTAGGGTATTGCAAACTCTTAGCTCTTCAGCCAGGTTTGATTTCTTTCCACCATCGCTCCCCCACTCAACCCCTTGTGTACGTTGCACTAAACAGTAATGCTGATAAAATTTAGGAAAAAAAAAAAAAAAAAGAGTGCTCAAACAATCCTTCAAAGAATAACTGATATTTTCATGATCAGTAATTCCAAGTTCGACAAGTGATGCCATTCTGTAATGAAACTGTCATCCATTTTGTGGTGAGTTAAGGGTAGGGACTGTAAAGCAAACATCCAGGGATGAATTGGATATCTGATGCCATGTGAACCTGACCACGAGGTGCTTCAAGGATCCCAACATGGCTAAGAGCTACTTTGTTTTGCTTTTTTCATCATCAGGTGAAAAGGTTCGTAGCCTGTTACATCTTTTATCCCCTCCAACCTGAGAAAGGGACTCTGTACTTATCTGTATTTTCTTGAATTCCTTTTAACTTACAAGACTTTTAAGTTACGAGAGTTCATCTGCAGGTATTTTGTCACAACATGCAATCCCCAACTTTAAACTCATCGAATTTCTGTAAGGACTCACCTCTAAATGGTATTTCTATCCCATGCTCAGCCATCTTTGGATGTATCTGAGATGTGGATCATGGTTCTTTGCCTCATACTCGTGAGGAGGGAAGATACGCAGTTCCAGACTGTATGCATTCTTCCAGGGGAGATAAGGTGCTATTCAAGGAAATATTTTAATTTATTAAGGTTCTCAGCTAGTGCTTCTTTGCAGCTTTGACCTCATTTTTTGTAGTTTATCTGCTCTAAATGACATTTCTCATTTTGAATATAGCTGGAAAACATTGTGCTAAACAGCAATTTTGTAGCCTCCACAGCAGAACCTGATAATTTTGATATTTCCACTTTGAATTCAGTATTGATTTGATTACTTAGGTAATTTGCTTTTGACACAAGCTCATTCCTTGTCTTTTCCTGAGCAGGGAATTCCAATCATGACATGTTGTGCTGAATTATGTTTGGAGTTTAGAGATAAGGACTTTTGTCTACTCGAGACTCTGCTTAGGCCACCAAACTCATTTCCCATAGGAAGAGGGTTTGAGTCCAGTCAGGAACCCAAAGGTGAAAGGCCAATGCTTTATAATTTAAATATTACCATATAAACATAAGTTTAAAGTACTTATTGTGTGGTTGGGGGAATAGGAGAGTTATTTTGAGTGAAACTTGAAGGAACTCTTGCCTAAAGAAAGGGACCAAGAGACTCCCAAGGCTGCTGACTTCCAAAGGTCCCAGCTGCCTCTGAAAAAGGCTGCCAGGCTCCTCCTCAGCTTGACTGGCATCATTGGGAGTGGTGCCAGGAGAGCCTTCCTGGGCTGCTGCCCTGCTCACTCCAGTGTTACCACCAAGCTGCTGCCAGAGCAGGGGTTTGAGGAGACCAAAGTCTTCATCTGCTGAGCTTCAAGTCAAGGGAGCTCTCAGCCATGGCCAGAATGGCCATTATTATATCCCAACTATTATTATAATCCTGCATGAAATCATTGTCCTCAGTGATTCAGTCATTCTTCATGGCAAAACAAGGATGTACTCAAATAAAAAGGCATTCTAGTCCAGGTTGCTGCTGGGTGAGAAGCTGCCAGCTCCTGTGGGAATACAGCTGAGGCAGCTGTATTCTTGCTGTGTAACAACCTCAGAGACTAAAGATGGGTTATTTTTTCTTCAGACAGAAAGTTTTTTTCTTCTTCTGAGCTTCTGAAAGAAATAGTCAAAGTATAACCAAGATTTTTTTCAGGAACCATCAAAGGCTTTTGAAAAAGTGGAGGACTTGGGATGTTTGGATTTGAGGGGGTTGGTTTGTTTGAGTAGGGTAGTAACAATTATTACAGGAAAATTGTAAGTACCAAGCAAGGTCTGTTTCAGAGCTGCTCTGCCACCATCACATGCTTCTCCTTAGTTCTTGCTTTTCTAAGCAGGTAATCCCATCTAGTTTCATCAGCAAGTACTGTAGAAGAAATTATTTTTTAATTTTGTATTGCAGTAGCTGTACAATTTCTTCTCTGTGTTCAAAGGGGAGGAAGCTTGTGTTTCCATAACATTGACCTTAAGATACTGTAGTACTATTACAATGACATTTGAATGTTTTCTTGCCTTTTCCAAACTGCATGAAGCCTCTGAAATGTGAAAACATATTTGGGTGTTTCTCTATTGCTCCAGGAAGGCTTCATGACCCAGTTAAATATCCTGGGCTATATTCACTTTTTCCTAGGACAGCATAGTTTCTTGTATGGTTCATTTTAAAATAACTTGACTACAAAAAAAGAAAAAAAAAAAAAAAAGAATGCCTTGGGTTCACAAGAACAAAAGACAATGATTGTAATTTGCCTCTGCCCTTTAGCAAAGCAATCAGCAATTTTCTAGTATTTTACAGTCATCCATCTAGCTATCTGTTCATCTTGTAATACCCTTACTTTTTCTTGGAAATATTTAAATTTATTAACCTTTTAGTAACTGGCAACCCCTAAAATGTTGTATTGTTTTAACAAAGAGGAAACTTGTCTGTGCAAATCTGTGTGCTAATTTGTTGGTTTACTCCCCTTTTTTATAGGCAAAAATTGTCCAAATGTTGGCAGCTGCTGTCTTGACTTCCACCTGGGCAGGGTGGTAGGAAGGCACATTATTCTCATTAAGAAGGATCTTGCACAGCAGTGCACCAAGGCAGTTGGTGTTGGCTCATTGGATCCCACTGGAGTGTGGAAAACATGGGAGGATCTTTGGTTGAGAAAAGGCTGAGTGCTACCCATGTACTGATTTTGTCTTGATTATTTTTTTTTGTCTTGATTATTTTCTTTCTCAAGCAATAATAGAGGGCATATTTATCTGTATTCATATAAATGGACTCCATATATCATTGGTTAAAAAGGCATATTTTTTTAAAATTACAATTCATCATTCAATGTTTTCTGAAGTATCATGCAAGGATATCTGACCAGACTCTGCATGACCCAACTCAGCAAAGCACCTCCATCAGCACAGTGCTCAGCTGGCTGAGGAGCCCTGGGCAAGCTCAGGATTGCAAGGATGTGCTGACATAACCAACAGTCTCACCCTTGATATCTGGGGAACTCCAGCACTTCTGATGGGAAAAGGAAGGTGCTTTGAGACTCAGTTGTTTGTTCCACTTACTGCAAACCCACTGACTGCTCTTGGCTGAGTCCTGAAAATTTGCAGTGCAGATTCAAAAGTGGGCCAGGCTGCCTCAGAAAGATTGATTTGAATAGGCTGAGCTCCTAGTTATAGAAATTATAAAACTAGGCACAGATGAGATGGTTGTAGAGGACAGAACCATTAGAACTTGGGGTTGGATAGTTACTGAGAATACAAACCACTCTTGGATGGAAACAGTAGGACTGTTTTGAGTAAGAACATCCTAAGTACTGACCACAAATGGCAACAACTCATCTGCATTCCAGGGAGGTGAACCTAATTAAATTATCTTCAAGTTGATCTTAAATCTTTCATTGATTATTTTTTTATTCTCTGCCCAGGGAATCTGCTCAGACACTTTTCTGGACAGCAATTTCTAGGGCTTAAGCTCACCTGAGCTGACATTGCCCAGTGATGCTATTTAGGGATTCTGCAGTGTCCAGAACTGTGAACCTCTTCTTGCTCCAGTCCTTTTCCAGGCATAGACCCACCTTCCTCCAGGCATGATTCTTTATCAGAGGAGTTTACATTTGCTAATCTCTGTGGCCAGAATTCGTGCTGCAGCCTGTGGACTTGTGTGTGTTTGTTCATGCTTCACTTATGCACTGGAGCTGGAGAGATGCAAACAAGTAATTGCACAGCACTGCTGAGCTTTGTGCTCTGATACCTCTGGCTACCTCAGCCACTGTATCCTGCAGGGGCAGGGACCACGTGTCATCTCCTCTCAGTTGACTTCTGTGTATACCAGGACAACCAGAAGCTAAGCAAGTTTTGGACATTTATCTGTAACCTTTAATAATTTGCTATGCATATCCACTCATTCCTTTGTTATATTATCAATATTCTGCAGTGCTACTGGTTTTAATAAGAAGCCTTTTCACTGGTTTTCTTTGTTCTAGTCATCTAATCTCCTAATGGAAGTTTCTAATTAAATTCCTACAGCCATTTTCAAACTGTGTTTTGAATAACAAAGTCTTGCAAATGCTCAAAGTGTATCTCTTCCCCTGGCTTGGATGCTCTACCTTCCAAATAGCTGTGGAGAAGTGATGCAGGTCACTGTGGAGAAATGTTGCTGAGAACCTCTCTCAGCTGAATGAAAGGGATACAAATTATATGTTTCTTATACAGGAAATAATGCAGAAGAAAAATCTTCTAGAGTCTCATTCACAGTTTTAATGAATTTTTAACTGATGAGGAAGAAACAACAGGTATTAATGAAGAAACAAGCACTTTCCTGGTGGACCTGGTGCTTCACAGAAGCTGAGAAACCAGGATCACCAGTGAAATATATTATTTCTCTGTCCAAAACCCTCTCATTTGGGTTTGAACTTTATGCACTGGGTGCAGCCAAGGGTTGAATTTGTGTCATTCATATTTCATCAGCATTCTTCAGCTACTTCTGCAGCCGAAAGGAGAAAAGTGGAAAGAAAAAGAAATGTCAGAATCAGCTCATAAATATGGTGATTATGATAAATATGAAAGACTATGTTTGTCTAATTGATCCTCCTTTTATTAATCCCAGGAAATATTGCTACTGGCATGTGCTGCCATTTCCAGCTGGGTCAGCAGAAGTACTCAGAGAAATGTTTCTGGCAAAAAGGTATTTCTTGGTGCCCACATCTGCACGTGTTCCTGCATACAGAGATTTCTGCATACAGACCTGCTCATCCTCTGCTGTGCAGCTCAAAGTTCCTTGACTGCACACTTGATGTGAAATCCTCAGCCAAAGCTGTCTCTTTCTCCCCTTTCTCTAAAGCACTGTTACATTCCTGCTTTTCCTGCACACCTGCAGAGGATATTGTTTTGGCCAGAAAAAGATGAGCCCAGGTGGTAACATAATGCACATTGCATCTAGATTTAACACCTGTTGCACAAAGGGCTTATGATTTTAATCAGTTTTATGCAAGTTTCTGGCACTCTGGTTTTCTACCTTTTTTTTTATTTTAATCCTGTTTAATATGTGGACAAAGAGCAGCTATAGATTTATTTAGAGGTGGTTTAGATTTGTTATCGGGGGCTGCTCACAGAGGGTCTGTGTTTCAGGAGTATTTATTTCCTCTTGCAAAAGCATATATGCATAAATTAAAAGGTCAGTAAATTTTACAGATTTATAAATTCAACTTTTTAATGTTATAATAATACCCAAGTTGCCTGTGGTCAGTCTTACCTGACAGTCATAAAGCATGGACAGCTGACTTTAGATAGGTTTGATTCAAAACACTTCTGCCTTTCCCCTGTCTATGGGATATCTCATTTACAGACTGGATTCAGAGTTGCTGCTCCTGCTGCTTTATTGCAAACATAGAACAATTTTTAGGTCGAAATTAGATCTCACATAAAATGAGGAAAGGCCTTTGAAATTACTCAGAAATGTCAGTATTTCTACTTCCTCAACATTCACCACAGAGACTTCTGTCCAGCATGGCACACTAGCACCTGTGCTTTTAATTCTGTTGTTTAATAATATTTTTGACTCTTTAACAGGAAGTTTCGTGATCTACTAGAAAAATAACTTATAGGAAAACTATTCAGAAAATGTTTAATCTGATGGTCTTTTAAATTCCATTTAGTTCTATTGACAGTACTCTTTACCATCACCTGAAAAAAAAAATCTGTTTATTCTAAACATTTTTTCTGAGCTTGGAAATTTTATTCCCGTTCTAGGAGAAAACTTTGAAATTGCAAAATTCTTTTAAAAGTGAAAACAGACAGAAAAGCTGTCAGTTTTCCAATATGTTTGTGAATAAATTCCCTTACCTTTTTCCCCAAATAAAAGACTGGTTATCTCCGTGGAGGAGACTCCAGTACAGAAACCCGAATGCCTTATCAGAGATGTAGATTTCAGGGCAGACAGTACATTGCCTGTAAACTTGCAGCTCAGATGACAGATGGAAACCTGATAAAGTGAGTGTGCTGATCACTGCACAGAGATTAGGCTCTCTAATTTGCATCTTGTCTTCCAATAACATTTGCTCTGTTTTTGACTTCAAATGTACCTGAGCTTTAAACACAGGCATTTGGGGCCTGAGCTTATTTAAACTTTATTTTTTTCAAGGGGAGTATTTCTGTTTAGTTGGATTTTAGTTCTGCATCTAACAAAATACAAACACTTCAAGGAACATATGTCAGCATTTCTGCTCCCTCAAAATTCACCCTGGGGCTTTGTCTGGCCCTGCACCCTAACAGCCACGCTTCTGAGTTTTTGTGCTTAACAAAGTGTCTCAAGTATCTCTTTGAGAATTCCACTCTAAAGTGTATTTCTGAGAAATATCTCCTCTTCCCCAAGGTGCTGGGGCATTTTCCAGCTGGATAAGCCTGTTTATAGACAGGAGGGAGCTCAGGGTCCTTCTTGAGGGCCACACCCCCAGGCACTGCAGAGGCAGGTTGACATTAGCTAGCCTGCACAAATATTTGCTTGCATCTTTGCCATTTTCAAATTCTGTCTCTCTTGTTTACTCTTCTCTGTCCCTGCCTATCATGTTTCTTTCCTGGCTGTTGCCATTAGCATGTAATCTTTCTGTTCTGTGCCCTAAACTAAAGCACATTTGTCGGTCATTACCTGAAAGGCTCTTTATTAATAGGCATAAATAACAGTGCTGGTGCCTAATGCACATAACTCTAGTGCCAGAACTGTTCCTGTGAGGTGCCCAAAGGCTTTTCCTGCTGGGCATTGCAAGGCCAGCGTGCAGCTGACCTCAGGTTGATACCTAGAACAGAGACTAGACAGAG